>WMED01004912.1:0-20119 GCA_019650415.1 Pipa parva
TTTAAAAAAATTGATAATGGTCCGATGATCAACACTACTCATGACATTTCTAATGGCTGCTATGTATGACAGAAGTTAGAGTTGTACCTTGCCATACAATTATAATAAATCTAAATGTAAAAAAGGATGATGATGGAACTGAACCAAAGACTCCAGAGCATAATTATAACAATGATAACCAATAAGTACCCCACAGGTACTTCTATCCAGGATTGTTAAGAATAGGCACTGTCATGTTATGGAAAATACATATATATATATATATATATATATATATATATATATATATATATATATATATACCAATAGACCACAAACTTCACCAGCAAATTTATTTTGAAAAACTGGAATTAAGTGTCAGGATGAAATCAGTGCAAGTGGCAGCTTGGAATGTATTATATCAGCAGGTGCATATGATTTAATTATAGTTTATGTACTGCTATATAATTGTATCTACCATCCAGTACTACACAAGCTGACACAAGAGGTTTAATGCTAATCTATTTAAACAAACGAACTTCAATTTTCTCTAGATGGTATATAAAATACTTTCCAAGTTCACAAAGTGACACATGTTGTTGAGGAATAATGATAAAAAGATGTGCTCTGCAGTTTGTTTTCTATGTTGACTATAACTAGTGACTGCCTTTGTTATCTTTCAAAGGACATGAAACTCCCACTGAATTAATGCTACAAACACACATAAATGAGCTCTGAATTTCAGCTGTGCACTCTAAGCTTCAGTGTTTGTCTGTATGGAAATAATGAGTAATAGATACAGAGGACAGTGTATCACTTTCTGTCATTTATAAGAATATTACTAAACACTGAGGAGTTCCATAATCATATAAAAGCGCAAGGAAGTCCAAGTTGACTTTTAATATCCTTCGAAATTTATGAAGAGGCACATTACATATAACTAGACGCAAATAGGAAAAATTTGGGACTTTGTCCCTTTGCCATCTGATCAAGCACCCATGTCTCCAATTATCACTATATTCTCAATCCCACTTCTTCAACTTAGTGATAGTGCTGAACGTGTATTAGTGCAGATTAGTCTTGCTTTGTGATCTAAGATGGAATATTTTGTGCCCCCTGTAGACATGAATCTGTGCATTATCCTTTCTAATACACGTGGTTGTCTTGGAAAAGAAAAATACATTTATAACTTGAAACCTATTTTCTTCAATTTTTGGCATTGTTAGTGAAACAGTTTTTCACAAGAGGGTATTGGTATTTAACAGTAGAGCTAGCTGATGCTCATGTGTCATTTTGTTTCACTTAAAAGTATGTGCTGCAGTGTTGTTTTCATGTTTTAAGAATAGTGTTGTTTAAAATTCCCATAATGCAGTGCAAGGTATTTAATCAAAACATAATCATCAGTTGTACACAGACCTTTAGATCACTTCTTCTCTTGTCATTGTAGTACAGAAAATTTGTTATTGTCATGTCTCAAACATGAAGGACTACAAATTCCATGATCCACTGTCAAGAATTTACTCATTGGAGGGGTACTGCGGCAATTAGAGGAATGCAAAGGCAGTTATGAGAAAAGTTACACTCAGAAAAGATGAAACATTCACATATTTCAAAATTGTGTTTTTAAACAGGAAGGTACAGTGATTGTTGCTTTAGGAAATTCACACAAAATCATCAAGAGTATTGCATTGATGTCACTAGTGATGATGCTGTTCTCCCTGGCAGTTTGGGAGATATGATACAGATGGGGAAATATTAAGCAATGCTTACTGGGAAATGCACGTAAATTAGTCATTGGGAAATTAAGGTTATTGCACTGGGTTTTCACAGATGATTTTGCTAGCAGAACACCACTATAGAGACACTGAAATAAATTACTGCAAAAATGAAATATTACTACAATGTAACAGCTTATACTGTTTTATAAATGTTTCCTTCAACAACGCAAATTGTTGAGGTTTTACATGACTAAGGAAAGTTTTTTTCCTGTTACAGATAATACAGTATAAAGATTATGGATATAATGATATATTATATAGTGGGTATGGAAAGTATTCAGACCCCTTTACATTTTTCACCCTATGTTTCGTTGCAGTCATTTGGTAAGATCAAAAAAAAGTTCATTTTGAAAGGAAAAAAAACCCAGAAATATAGATAATTTAATATACATATTTTTATAGATATATAAGACCTCACAGCTCAGAGACAGAATTGTGGCAAGGCACAGATCTGGCCAAGGTTACAAAAGAATTTCTGGAGCACCCAAAGTTCCCAAGAGCACAGTGGCCTCCATAATCCTTAAATGGAAGAAGTTTGGAATAACCAAAACTCTTCCTCAACCTGGCCATCCAGCCAAAGTAAGCAATCATCGGAGAAGAGCCTTGGTGAGATAGGTAAAGAAGAACCTCAAGATCACTGTGTTTGAGCTCCAGAGATTCAGTAGGGAGATGGGAGAAAAACACCCCCATAGCATGATGCTGCCACCACCATGTTTCACTGTTGGGATTGTATTTGACAGGTGATTGGTTTTCTCCACACATACCGCTTAAAATTAACACCAAAAAGTTCAATCTTCATCTCATCGGACCAGAGAATCTTAATTCTCATAGTCTGGGAGTCCTTCATGTGTTTTTCTGCAAAATGTATGAAGGCTTTCATATGTCTTGCACTGAGGAGAGGCTTCCGTCAGCACACTCTGCCATAAAGCAGAGTGCTGCAGTGATAGTTGACTTTGTGGAACTTCCTCCCATCTCTCTACTGCATCTCTGTAGCTTAGCCACAGTGATCTTGGAGTTCTTATTTACCTCTCTCACCAAGGCTCTTATCCCATGACTGCTTAGTTTGGCTGGACAGCCAGGTCGAGGAAGAGTTGTGGTCGTCCCAAACTTCTTCCATATAAGGATTATGGAAGCCACTGTGCTCTTAGGAACCTTGAGTGCTGCAGAAATTGTTTTGTAACCGTGGCCAGATCAGTGCCTTGCCACAATTCTGTCTCTGAGCTCCTTGGGCAGTTCCTTAGACCTCATGATTGTCATGTGCATTGACATGCACTGTGAGCTGTGAGGTCTTATATAGACAGGTGTGTGCCTTTCCTAATCAAGTCCAATCAGTTTAATGAAACACAACCGGACTCCAATGAAGGAGTAGAACCATCTCAAGGAGGATCAGAAGGAAATGGACAGCCTGTGAGTTAAATATGAGTGTCACAGCAAAGGGTCTGAATTCTTATGACCATGTGATATTTCAGTTTTTCTTGTTTAATAAATTCCCCTACATTAATCATTTACCTGTATTTTTAAACTTTTAATTCTATGGGGGATATTTATAAAGTCAAATAAAAAGTAAACAACACTAAAATATCAATATCAACAATATAAATCTTTATTAAGCCGCTTCAGGAATTTTTTAACGCCAAAAAGTGTTCACCTTGCTGAGGGTAGCAAAAACCCCTTATTCCCTAGGGAAATGGTCCTGAAACTTTTCCTAAGTCGGATCATTTTCCCCATCGAAAAAGCTCAAAAATGATATTGATGAAAAATGAAAAGGAACCCCCACGGAAAGCAGTGCAAAGTGCATCAGTTTTTAATGCATTGATATTTACTGATAATGATCTTATTTGATATCGGTAAATTGCATTTGTCCCTAATATAAATTGCTCAAATCAAAAAAGTGCATAGTATAAAAATATAACAGCAATAACTTAGGAAATATCAGTGAGCAGGATCGAACAGGTTAAAGTGACCTTTATAAATATCACCCATATATATCTGTGCCACAAGTACAATACCATAAAGAACAAATCCTGATTAAATACAAGATAAAGAAGCAAAAAAAAAAAAAAAATCAGTTGTACAGGTGAAAGCACTAGAGAAAATGCAAAGCTTTGTCAGACCAGATTGTATCAGTAAGTCTGGCTGCACAGAAGGAGAAATGTGTATGACTGTCATATCCACACATGGAGTCAGGCATCTGAGTCCAAACAGCAGGAGGAGGCATGGCCACTGTAGATTGGCTGCTAGCTAATCCTTCAGGATTCACTTAAAAGATTAGAAGTGGGTGGGGCTAAGGTTCTCTGAACTGGAGAAATAGTTTTTGAGCGAGAGCAACAAGCACAGACTTTTAATTCACTTCTTGTGCAGCGTACAAGCTCCAGCTGTCTCTCCTTGCAGCTGCAGAAAGTCTAATGGGAGTGAAGGGGAAATAGTAAGAGGGAATGAAAAAAGAAAGAGTTTTCCTTGGAAGCACATTGGACTAGAAAGGGGAAGGATTTATTTCTCTGTTTTATAAATATAAATTGGATTTTATTTTTATTTTTTTAGTGCAATTCTAACAGCAGAGCACATTTAATTTGGGTGCAAAGATATCATTGAACTTTTTAATCTTTTTAGCATAATCTTCCACAGTTTGGAGCAGTCATGTGGTTTCAGTGGAATATGATGGCTTGGATAAATTATATATTATTTGGGCTCGTTCTTTGGAGCTCTGCAGAAGAATATGATTATTATAGTTGGCAGTCTGACAACTTCCAGAATGGACGATTCTATACCAAACAGAGCCAATGCATTGACATCCCTACAGATCTCCATCTCTGCCATAATGTTGGCTACAAAAAGATGCGATTGCCAAATTTGCTGGACCACGAGACAATGCCTGAAGTGAAGCAACAAGCCAGCAGCTGGGTGCCCCTTCTGGCCAAACGATGCCATCGTGATACTCAACTCTTCTTGTGTTCTCTTTTTGCTCCAATTTGTTTGGAAAGGCCAATTTATCCATGCCGGTCACTATGTGAGGTAGTGCGGGACAGTTGTGCACCAATTATGGAATCCTATGGTTTCCTCTGGCCGGAGATGCTGAACTGTAACAAATTCCCCCTCGATAATGATCTCTGTATCACTGTACAATTTGGTAGCAAGCAAGTTACTCAACCTCCAGGTAAATTACTTTACTTAACCGAAAAGGCTATAATCAGCTGCTAAATTGTTTGCTTTTCTGACAAAGATTTAGACCATTGACGTGCTAAGAAAAAAATATTTAGGCTGCTGGGTAAGAACGCAAAAATGATTGTATTTCTAATCTAGTATTTAATGATGCCTACTGGAATTCTTTGGATAAAAAATACTGCAAGATCAAGATCTAAATGCCTGAAGTGGTGACACATTTGGTGGAAATAAAAACCTTTATTTTTGTCCTTGTTATTTTGTAAAAGTTGTTTGTTTTTTTTTCTTGGATAGGAAAATAATATTATGGTTCCTTTTAGAGATTCAATATGCTATTCCTTTATTTCTAGTTTTTTAGAATTTCCTTGAGTATTCTATGACATAGAATTGATACAAACTAAAATCACTTGGAATTTTATTACAATCTCATATTAGTAATGAAAAAGATCCTCCTCGTGTGCCTGAAATTAGAGGCACAAAATGTTTTCCACTATTTTTTTCTTTACAGTTAGGGTACATTGTCTATAAACCCACAGTACCAACACGCAGAGGTGTGTATGAAATTGTACACACTGCAGTTTCTGAATAATTCTGAGCAAGTTTTTTTTTTTTAAGTTTTGCAAATTCTCTGATTTTGTGTTAGGAATAGGATATGTTTCTTTTTTTTTTCTGACAAATTAATAAAGTTAACTTCTAGAATGTATACTTCCATTGAAAATAACTTTACCTCAAAATATTTCCATTTGATTTATGTGAAGTTTGAATGAAGAGGAGAAATTTTTGTATAAAAAGACAAAAAATACCAGATGCAAACTTTAAGGGGGGAGTCAGCAAGCAGAGAAAAAAAGCTACGATGCGTTTGGCTCACTTCGCAAATGGTACTATGCGCATGCTGATGTCCTGTGCGCGGACATCAGCATGCGCATTAAAGGGATTCCTGTCTCGGCGAGACCAAAAGAGTTGCCTCGCCGAGACGGGAATCCCTTTAATGCGCATGCTGATGTCCGCGCGCAGGACATCAGCATGCGCATACTACTATTTGCGAAGTGAGCCGAACGCATAGTAGCTCACTTCACCGCTTCCTGAATTCTCCCCTAAATGTGCAAAATGGTTTCTGTTGCCATGGTGGCAACCATATCAAATGATTGGATCTCATGTCCCACCAATGCTGGAACAATCAGATAATTGATGTTTAATAATCACATGCAACGTAATACAGATCATTAGCATGAACTTATTTTAACAGTAACAATTGAAGTGTTTTTTTTATATCTAATTAAAACTATTTAGAAAAAAACAACTTTTAGTTTTAATTCAATTACCATCCCCATTCAGCATTAAAGATAAAATCCCAGATTGCACAGTGCGTTACGAAGTCATATGATTTTTACAGCCCTGAGTCATTAATGACCTGCACCCTTTTGTAACTTTAGATAGCACCATTTCAATTTTTTCTTTTTAAATTGTTTTAAAAAACCTTCCTTTCTGCCAAAATAAGAACAGTTCTTTTGTAGCAGCGCTCATGCAATGTTCAGTCCATTTTTTAATAATTGAGGAAAAACACATTCCAGGGATAACATTATTTAGTAGAGAGATAAGAAAGTGGACTGTTCCCAAGAGATGTGTTGTGAGGAGAATCTATTTAGTACTTATACATAACCTGGACATCAAGTCAAGATTAAAACAACTTGATTAAAGCTGTGGTTAAATGAAATTACTTTCAGACGCAAGAAACCTCTTCATCCTTATTCATTTGAAGTTAACTGTATGTTGTTGACCTTTATTTGTGTCTAATCTTCCTTATTTAAGAAAGTTTTTCCCCTAAAACAAATATATTCTGCATTTAAATAAACTGCGCTTTACATTTGTATTTATTAAATGATCAAGATCATTTCTTGAACATTTCTTACTTTAGTTTAGAAATAAGATTCACCAGAGATATTAAAATATCAGGTGCATCAATTATATCATTTTGGATAGATTTTGTACGGAAGTTAATATGTAATAGAAATATTTTATTTGGTTTTTTTTTTAAGCAAGATTTTAAAAATGATTTTTTTTCTCCATTGTAATGGAACAGGGTTAAATTGTGTGTTATCACAATCATACATTTAGAGTCGGTGATTATTAAACAATAATAGTCCCAAATAATATCAAATAAGTTAAGAGCATTCGGATAGAAGTGCAATTTTATAAATTAATGTTACTATATTCACTTATGGGAGTGGTTACTAGAGATGAGTTAATTACTATCACTACACTTTCATTCATTCACGGTTATGTTTACTAGAGATGAGTAAATCACTAGCAGTTCATTTTAAGTTACTCATGGTAATGTTTACTAGAGATGAATAAATTACTAACATTAGACTTTATGAAAAAAAAAATTATAATACACTGTTATATGTCTCATGATATAGTTGAAAGCATATGTAGTTTAGCATCTGAGTTATTTTCCTGCTATTACCTACTCACTGGCAATCCTTCACCCACATAGTAAAGTTTCAAGAATGTTGCAAACTGCTCAGTAGAAATACAGAAAAGTTTGTCAACATTGGGGTTATTTGGCTAATAAAAAAGACTTGAATAAGGGATGACCTAAAAACCATATATAAATATATCAAGGGTGACTACAGAGATCTCCCCCATTATCTATTTATATAATGTACTTTCAGTAATGAAGGGGGTATCCTCTACATCTAGAAGAAAGTCATTGCACCCACATAGAAGGGGGTTCTTTACTATAGGAGCAGTGGGGTTATGGAACTCTCTGCCTTAGGAAGGTCTCATGGTTTATTTAATATAAGAGTTTAAAAGGGGTCTGGATGACTCCCTTGAGTCAAGCTATGGGTACCAGAAAATTGAAGGTGAGTTCTCAATCCAGGAAATTATACTAATTGCAATATTTGGAGTTGATAATGTTCCCATGTTTCCCGTGATTACCATGTCACTCTAATTGTATCTTTCTAAGATTGATGTCAAAGCAGGATTGATTATAAGGAAGGACATTTTCACTACTTTGTCAAATTTCAGTTAACTCTACTGTCACATACATTACAACAAGTGTTATTTACATCAGTTTCTATGCAACAGTGTTCCTAGTTCATGTTGTCACTTGATTGCAATATTTTCTTTGTCATGAGAGTGTACAGTTGCATTATGCCAAACCAGAACCACAACTTTGATCTGGCAAAGTCAGAATAGCAAATTCAGAACAGTACACCAATTAACACACTGTGACATTTGGTAATTAGGTGAATTTCATATGCATGTATAGAGATGCATATGTATGTGACCATCATAAGGTGTTGATTGGTCTGGAATTCACCTCATCATAATTTGCTGAATATGCCGAATTGGGAAAGCAGTGAAAGGATGTGAATTTGGACCTTTATACTCTCTGTGGAATCCCCTTTATCTTGCTCCAAATGACTCCAGCATGTCTCCCAGGTTTCCAGAGAGGAATAGCAAGACTTCACCTGCGCGTCTTCCACTTTCTTCTGATTGGCCATGTGCCACTGATGTCTATCCAAAGCCTGTCATCAAGTAGGGGGCTGAGGAGAGACTTGGGACTGGTACCAGGGAAATAGGACAGTGCAACATAACCTGAAACAATTGACTCTCTTGTGGGATCCAGGACACTTGGGAGGTCTGCTCTCTTTTATTGCTATAGTGTGTGGAAACTGATAACTCATACAGAGTTCCCAGTACTTGCACTCATTACCAGCCACTTTCCTTCTTCCATAAGTAGGAATCCTACACTTTAGGAGTAGGTGAACATAACAGTACAGCAAGTTCTTCCACTGTTTATTGTTGAATATCTGGATAAATTTAACCCCTTTTCAGATACAGCGATATCTGTCTCAAAAGGGTAAAGACAGTTGGGAATTAGTTCAAACTTTTTACCATAGCCCCATGAATATTAAATGCTACCAGCACTAATGGCCAGCCAGTGAAATAACAAACTTATAATCCTACAACTAATCCTGAAGCTAAAAACCCAGATGGAAAATCTCCCTGAGTCTATGTCTAAGGCAGCAGGTCTTGGGGAGTGCAGGACAAGAAAAAACACTGAATATAATAATAACTGGATACAGTAAGTTGAAAATTCATGGACACATGTAAAATTGCATTTAAAAGAGGTCATTTAAATGTGATCATTTTGAAGCTGAAGAAATGGTAATACCAAATGAAGAAAAGGGTCCTTAACATTTCAACTGTCCAGGTAACCATAGTTTGAAAAAAGAACAGCAAGATCCAAAAAAGAGAAATGTCTCAAATGTATTTTCATTTCAATTTCACTGATCTGGTAACCATACATAACAGGAGTTACGTAAATGAGTCACTAACCTAGGTCATGCTTAGTTACATGCCACTAAGATTGAATCCCATGGCCTATATTTCATTCTCTGTCAAATGTTTCTTTTTAAGCAAATTAACTTATAGGGGGGAATTCACCATAATGCGAAGTGAGCTCCGGATCCTTCGCCTCACTTCGCACAGACTGTTATGCGCTCACTGATGTCCTGCACGCGTACATCAGTGAACTCTTTAAAGGGATTCCAGTCTCAGCAAGACCACTCGAGTCGCCTCGCCGAGACTGGAATCACTTTAAAGCGTTCGCTGATGTCCGCGTGCAGGACATCAGTGAGCGCATAACAGTCTGTGGAAAGTGAGGTGAAGGATCCGGACCTCACTTCACACTATGGTGAATTCCCCCCATAATGTAGAATATGTCGAATATCACGTAAACAGTGGAAAAAACTACAATTCCACCCAAAAATATTGCTATTCTTGCTGTTTTCCCATAGAAATAAATATTTGCTCTCCATAAATCTTTCCTCCTTTTTCTATTAATATTACAAAGCCTTTTTTTTTTTTATTTAAAATATAATATTTAATTTTAAATTTAAAACAGTTTTTGTATTTCATACATTTTCATTTTATTATTTAATATTGGTTTCCATTCACAATGTAAAAATCCTTTTTATATTTGCGAGAGGATTTGTCTCCCCACATCTTTATTTCTCTATTAATATTACAGACCCTTTGTTCTTCATTGAGAATTCAATATACAGTTTTTCTGCTTATCCTAACAAAACCCACTTTCATCTATGAATACCTTTGTGCACATATCCTTACTGTGGCCATTTGTAGCCAAAAATAATGGAACCATTTTGTGTTGTTGAATGTTTTTATTTTTCAAACAGCAAAGTATAAACATAAATCAAAATGTTTACTTATTTCGTCTTCACAAATTTGCATTTCTCTGTGAGGGGCTTATTCATGAAAGTGAGAATTTGACTGTCAAAGTGAAGTTGTGTCACTTAAGGAAAGGCATAGTTGAACAGAAATAGGATGGAGAGTGAAGATGATGCAAATATCACCAGTGAAGTGCAGTGATGTCATCCTTACAATGATCCACTAACTGTATTAAGTGAATATTACATCCTGTCTCTAGTTCATGTTGTCACTTGTCTTTATTGTGACTTTTGAATGAACAGTCAGGTTACACCACAGCAGAGCCTTGCCATCAACTCCCCAACTTCACTATTTTGATCTGGCAAAGTCAAATTGATGGATTGGACACAGTGTGCCTTACCAAATTGGGCATCACTTCAACAGACTCGCTGAATAGCCAAATTATGTGTGCATGCCCATGCCATGTAATGTGAAGAGCTCTGTAAGTCTGTAACCATCATAAGCGTCCACATCGAATGTAAATGAGCCACATTTTAGAATTTGATGATTATGTGAAGATGAAGAAGTGCTGAATGAATTTGGACCTTTACACTACTGTTTGAACTTTCATGAATAAGCCCCTTGAATGTTACAAAACTTTTGATTGTGATTTAGAGCAGTGATGCCCAACCTTTTTTGGCCTGGGGGCCATATAAAATTGTGTGTCACGGGCCACATCAAAGTCGCGACTTTTAAAATCGCGACCACAACAAATTATAAAATAACAGCTGCGACAATTTTTCATAGTAAAGTCACGACTGCGACAATATTCTCATTATAAAGACATGACTGAGACAGTAGCAGTCTATTGCAACTGTCTTTAGCTGGTGAATTCACATTTATATTCAACATTTCAGATTTCAGAATTCGGGCCATGAGCCAGATAGCACGGCGTCGCGGGCCGGATATGGCCCGCGGGCTGTAGGTTGGGCATCACTGATTTAGAGTGTAGATCAGAAAATAAAAATATATGCTAAAACTGACACCAAAGCTTATTATTTCACAGATTAGCTCTTATTAACTAGACTTCAATCAACTGCTCCCACGACTCATGATTAAGTTTCCTACACCATTCTAATGGTAATTTGGACTCAAACCTCCTGTTTATTTGATTGTAGAGAATGTTTCAACTAAAAAACTCTACCTTTACAATATTCTAATTGAGGATGTTTTGCCATATTTTGGGAATTCTTACTCATTTGTCTCAGCAGTAGGGGCCCCTAGTCCTACCATAAAATTCCTTTAAAAAGAGTTGACGACAGATTGAGTTAAATCTTGTGTCCAAAGATTACCTTGAATGTATTTGGCAGTTTTTCAAGATACTTTCTTCACCATTTGAACAATTCTGCACTGCAATCTTAGATCAAGGTTTCTCTTATGCTGATGTCCAGGGACACTGGTAAGTTCCAGGGACCTTAAACTTCTTGATAACAATAGATACAGAGAAATTATGAATACCAAGATTGAAGATTGGTTTTCAACCTTAAGTCTGTGCATTATCAGATAGTTTCATGATTTTCTTCAAGTTTACATCCTTATTCTGGTAAGCACAGTGTCATAAAAAATACACAAAAATAAGTTACCTTGAAGCATGTTGAAAGTATTGACCTATATTTATAGGTATATATAGTATATTATATTACAAGTATAAATCATGTTTGACAATTGATGGATGTATTTTTTTTAAAGCAAGAAGTAAAATTATTGGTTCCTTAGTTATAAAGTTATATGTAGGGTACTATTATCAAGTTTCCAAAAATGTAGATGTTTAAGACTTGAAGGTTTGAGCGTTTTAGATGTGCCTGTGATGGGATATTGAGAGGAGTTGGGAGTGATCAGAAGCATTCAGCAGGGAGGACCTTGTGGGCAGGAGACCTATTAGTTGTATGCTAGGGTCAGACTGACCTCTTAGAGCATTAGAGAATAAAGAACATAAAATCCATGGCTGTCAAGACTACACAGTCTGATCTTCTAGTGAGGTGGTCGGGGCATTTTTTGTTATAGGTGAAAAAGTTGGCATAAGCATAATAACAATCAGTAGAAGCTTGTCCAATAGGAGTTAGTGAGAGGGTAGCTCCCAGAGCTTCCAGAAAGCATGCACCTCTCAGTTATGGTTAGAATCTAGGTTAATGTCTTCATGAATATTGCCCAACAAGATTTCCAATTGAGTCAACTCTTGTGTTCCAGTAGACTGATCCTGCTTGTTGTGCTGTGTAAATACATTTGTTCAACTGTAGTATTTGTGTTGCTTTTTATTGTAAATGTTACATAAATGGTGACAAAAGTAGAGGATGCATGTTCTTTTGTCTTTCCTCCTGTGTTTTGGGTCTAGGGAGACACTTTGGGACGCCTAAGGCCACTGCTGTTAGGTTGTTTATTTATCACATATTTAATTTCTACCTTTGTAAAATCATGATTTATTGTTTTGGGTTTTTTTTTTATTTGCTCTAAACGATTGTCTATTTTTTTTTAAAAAGGACAAACACACTCTCAGGCTGCAACCTATAGCAAACAGCTGGGCATTTGCTGTTTAAATAATTTGCTCTTGATCATATCATATTAGTGAGTGGCTTTTAAGCCATCTTTCTATTTTTGCACCTATTGGGTGAAAATTTCTAAGGTGATCTTGGAACTTTTTTACACTTTCAGTGATTATTGGTGATTATTCTTACCATACATACAGATTGTGTTGGAATAAGTAACAAAACATATTTTAGTGAATGAGATCATTGACAGACTTGCAAAAGCTTTTACTATGTAATATTTTCACAACTCTGTCTCAGATAAGTGGTTAGACATTAAACAGAGAATTTTTTTTTCTTCAAGTATCTCAGTATGTGGCCAAAACATTCAACAAGTTCTGAGTTACCAGTAACTCATGGGGTGGGAGAATATGGCTATTATGAATAATAAAAATTAAATCTAATCACTAACATTTTAATGATCCTTCAACAGTTTAATAGCAGAGCGTTTTTTTTTCCACTTCTTCGTTCACATGTTCATTTATAAGCTGATGCTAATGCTATGCTAAACTAAAAGCATAATAAATACAGAGATTCATTGGCTTATTCATCAAAGTGAGAATTCAACTGTTAAAGTGAACTATCGTGACTTCAGGTTGCTTCTCTTCTCCTTTTTCACTGAACAGAAGATTCCCATAGTGAAGATATGACTGTGTGAATATCCATATCTTGTGTAGCCCTGCCATCATCCCCTAATTCATCACTTTAATTTGATGAAGCAAAACTGGAGAATGTGACACAATACACCTTGTCGAATTCACTACTGTAACAGACTTCAGTGCTTGATGAATAGTTGAATTACCATAAAGTGGTGCAAAGTCAACATAGCTGTGGAATCAGACTTAAATTCACCACATCACAGAGTTTGATGAATAACTTAATATGGGGAAATAGCAAATAAATGTGAATTCACACCTTTACGAGACTATATTCATGAATGAGCCCCTTGGTGAACAAGATGGCAAAATTAGAGCAGTGATTTAGTCCAGTGATTATTCTCACTATATGAACAGTTTGTGCTGCAATAAATACCAGAATCCTTCTGGTGAGTGAACTTATTAATACACTTGCATAAGCTTTTACTGTAAATTATTTTAAAACTCTGTCTGACTCATGAAAGTAGTCAGACATTAAAAAGGGATTTTTTTTATGCATCTCACTAAGTAGTTAAAACTTTTAGCAAGTTCTAAAATGTACCCAAGGGGTGTAAGGACATATTTATTATGAATCATAAAGTTAAATCTTTCTAATAACACTTTTGGTTATTCTACAACTGTAGAATAGAGCAGTGTTTTTCTTTACATTATACAGTACGTTCACTAATAAACTAATGATAATACTAGAAGAAAATCATAATCTACATTAAGAGATTTGGTTGAACGATATGGCTAATTTAGACCACACTGGTTATGTTCTATCTATTGGCAGTCCCAGTGCTTGACCTGAGTAACCAATCTGTGATCTAATTGGATTGCAGTTGATTATAAACCAGGCTTTTTGAGGACCCCATTTTATACATGTGGTGGGTTCTCTGATCTGCACACTCAGGCAGAGAATTCTGATTGTTTCTCTAGAAGGGCAAAGCAATCAGACGCTGTGAATTCTGATTGTTGAATGTTGAGCTACTAAAAGATAGAGCTAACTTTTCCCCCCTGTGGTGAATCCCAATACTACCATATCTCCTAATTTATCGATATCGTAAAACATATGAAGCAGCTTACCACAGCTGTAATATTCCCTGACAGAGACAAAATCTATACATTAGACAACTTTTGGAGGAGGTTTCATGTACATACAAACCATAATAGCAAGCCTAAATCAGGTTCCCTGAATGGCAAACATCCATATGTGGCAATTAGAAAAGCACAAAACTTAGAGTAGGTTTTTAACCATTTAATAGACCATTAGTGCGGGTTACAGAACAACAATTCAAGGGAAATGATCCACCCTTTGCCAGGTTATTACATCACCTACAGATATAGAGCAAGATATTGCATGACTCCTTTTAACTTAACTCATCTCCTGGCTTGATCATGACAAAAAAAGCCACTTGGCTTTGTAGAGCTAATCTTCTTTTGAATAAAGAGAATACCCGTTAACTTGTTATATGCAAAATATGACACTTTTGGAAAATTAATTTATTACTAGATACATTTCTATTGAAACAAACTCTTTTATCAAAGGACATATTTCTTCTCATGCACACTTAGCTTGGAGAATGTATAAAATTCAGCAAGTCAGCAAGAAATGGACTTTCAGCTGGAAGCTACAACAAGCACTGTCCCTAAAGAGACTTTTTTGGATAGTACCAAATCTGCCTTGGAACTTAAGGGATTCTTTTAAGTGTTTTAATCTTGGATAACCTTTTATAATATGTAAAAGTACAGATTATGGCTCATTGAATTAAAAAAAATATTGGAAAGTGATGATGTGAGTGGGAGTGAATTACCAATTATGAAAACATATTTTTGCAGATCTGTTCCAGACATTTTGTAGCTGCTTTAAATCTGCCAGAAGGTAAGACTGTACAAAATGTTTGAGTGCTTTTGTCTGCAGTAAACACTAGCTGCACTGCCAATTCAAGTTACAGAGATCTTACTATCACCTGTGTGAACAGATAACAATGATATGAGTTACAATCAACTTAGGTCACTTTCAGATATAACAAGGCAGCATTCACAGCCACACTAAGGGCCTAATTGACTAAAGTTCAAATAGTTGCATAGAACTATGAGTTCACATCTATTCCCATGTTCACTTCCCCATGTTCACTTCCCCATGTTCACTTATTGACTAAACTCTGCAAAGTGGCAAACATGCTCCCAATTTCAGTGACTAAAATATCTGCAAATTTACGGAGCTCTTCGCATCATTTTGTGTGTGTGTGCACAGGTACAGTATTTGTAATATTGACTAAGATGCAAAGGTGCGAATTCGAGTTGGTGAAGTGCTCTAAATTCACCTATTTCACTTCCCCACTTCAGATTTGTGAATTGGGGGGTTGATGGCAGGCCTCCAGTGTTGTGTAAGGTGACTGTTCTTTCAAAAGTGACAATGGCGACTTTGACTAAGTGACAACATGATGTAGGGACAAGGTGACATAGCAGTAGATTGAATATTCACAGAATATAGTTAGTGGGATATGATAAGATTGAAATCACTGTCCTTCACTTGTTGCATGACTTCTCTTCCTACTTCTATCTGACTGACTACGCCACCCTACCCATGTGACAGCGATCACCACTGTCCACCTGTTCAACAAGTCTATCCTGCGCTTAATCAATAGTAAGCAGTAAATTTGTGTCTATTTTGGTGATGTGACTCAAATTGTAGCAAGGTAAATTCATTCTTTAGTCAATAAGGCCCTATGAATTTTGGAGAACCAGATGCTTGGGGATATTTTATGAGCACACAGAGTTAACACCAGGATACATATTTAAAAATGTTGGAAATAGTCAAAATAAAGAACAAAACATATTTTTCAGTACTTTTTCAATTTTTGATCATTGTGCCTATTTATGAACTTTTTACAACTTTTGGTGGTATTTCTCCTCCGAGACTTCCTGATATCACCCTATCATTATTTATCAAACTTTCTGACCTCTTCTAATGCAGCCAACATGATTCAAAACTGTTTACCACTCCAGTCCTGACCTAAATCATGAAGTTCTCTAGGAAATTGAACAACTGACAACAAAACCAACACTTACCGGATTTGAACTACCAGCCTGTCATTCTGTTCTTGGCTGTTATGTTCACTGTGCTATTCAGGCAGTGGGATTTGTGGTCCAAAATATAGGAATGCTCTAGCCATTTCTTCTGTTCACCTGTGCCATTGCCTGATTTTTACTTCTTATCTTGCTGCCTCCCCTGTCTTAAATTCCATCTATGAACACTTTTTATCTTATGTCTTGGGTTGTCACCATAGTTCCTGTTCTCTGTTGCTTGTGTTGCTTGGTTCTTGTCTTCCTACTTTCTACTAGTATTTTGTTCTATTTTGTATCCTTTCTTACCTATTTTAGATATTTTTCTGCTAGTCTTAGCCAATCTTTGTTGTTCACCTTGCTTCTTTCCTCTGGAACTGTTACAGTCTGAAACAGTTGTGTCACATTCACCTTTGCTTTATCTAGGAGCAAGGTGGGAAAGGCTCCAGCTGACCCAAAAAAACTTGTGTAATGTGAATAAATCCAGGCTGCTCACTATGTTATATCAAATGGAAATCCCCATTTTATTGCGGAACAAGTTTATACGTTTTGGGGGGAAACCCCCTCCCTTCATCAGGTGTACTGTTTCAGTCTGTCCATTCTATGCTCTGCTCTATCTGGGTGTTAAATTCTAGCTACTTCCACAGCAGAAAGTCTAGGGCGCCAAAAGTGCTGGGAAACATGTTGGTGGGCGTGGGGAAGATGGGTTATTGCCCAGGGCCTCTGACTTCAAGGGTGCCCCCTCACATTGGACAAAATAAAAGTGTCACCCTCCTGGTGCAGGCAGAAGCTCCTTCTTGCTACCTTTGCTAGTAAGACACTCCACTGTGCCAAGTGCCACAGCTGCCAATAACTTTGCCCAGGGTCCTAGAGGAGAGGATGCTTAGTAGAGAATCACTACAATGGAATACAGACTTTGGATCTCCAGGTATTTACCAGTAAAGCAAATTATTCTGCACACAAATATTCTCTAAATGAACAATTAAACAAAATGTTGTGCCCTATTTAAACAGTTTAAATGTTTTCCAATATAGGAAGGAGTATTCTAAAATTTTTATTCTGTCCTGTGCATTGGGGATCCTCCAACTTTAGACTTTTCCATCCCCTGTGAGTAGAAAACCTTAGACTGAAGTGTAACGTTCAGAGCACCACTTGTGTCTGCTCTAACTCAAACAAATAAAGTCATGTTAATAAAACTGTGGAATGGAAAAGAACAGCAGGGTCTTAGAAATTTGCACAGTACCTGGATTTTAGCAGAATATCCTTCATATTAACACACTTTTCTTCTTGTAAGATCTCTTATAGTAGAATCAGCCTGCAAAGAAACCTAGTGAAAAGAAAATAGTAACTTGAGGCCTACTCCATACAAGCTGCCAGGAATACTATTATCTTTATTTTACTTATTTGGGATTTTAAATAAAAAATTAATCTATAAAGATCTACCAACTGAAACCTAGCAACCAGAAAATGCAATGGAAATTATGGATTCATGATATAAGGCTACTGAGAAAACACTGGAATAAGTGGGTCAGGCTGCACCCCCTACTAAATTTTATTCTGCGCTCCGGCCAAATTTTTTTACAATAATGACTGGTTTGTGTAAAAAGTGTTATCAATATTGCATCTTTTTGCAATAAACAGTTATTAATACAGAAGGAAAGGACACAAATGGTAATTGCTAACATTTTTTACAAATGCTAGTCCTTAGGGCAAAATTGATTAAACTCGGAAAGACCACTCTTGGGGGGGAATTCACCATTCAGCGAAGTGAGCACCAAATCCTTCGGCTCACTTGTTGGTGTTATGCGCTTGCTGATGTCCTGCAGGCGGACATCAGTGAGTACATTAAAGGGATTCCAGTCTCGGCGAGGCAGCTCTTTTGCTCTCGCCGAGACTGGAATCCCTTTAATGTGCTCGCTGATGTCCGCCTGCATGAAATCAGTGAGCGCATAATACCATTTGCGAAGTGAGCCGAAGGATTCGGAGCTCACTTCACTGAATGGTGAATTCCCCTCTTGGTCTTTCCAAGTTTACTGGGAAAAATCTTGCATTGTTCTTGTGAGATTTTTCAAGATCTCAAGATTGAATTTCTGTATTTCTATTTTTCAATTTTTTTTTTTTTTTGATGGAAAGGAAGCCATACTTTACATTAGTAGCATGGATTCCTTTACATCAAAAATTTTGAAAAATCAGGATTGAAAAACTCAATCTCGAAAATCCTGAAAGAAATCCTGAAAGATTTCTCTCGGTAAAATCAGAAAGACCCAGAGAAGTCTTTCCAAGTTTAATAACTTTTTCCCTTAGTGTATAAAAAAGGAGACAAAAAGGAATTACTAATATTTAGGTTTTAAAAAAATTCTAAGATTTGTATATCTGTTGCGATTAGTGTTAACATTTTTGTAAAATTTTTTTTTAAAAAGTCACAGCAATGGCAAAATGGAAAGAATTCCATTGCTACAAATTAGGATGCAATACTTCTTTGCATCCATGTTTAATGTTAACGCCAGTTGATGTATTTCCCCCTATGCTTCTAGTTGCTAAGGCAATTGCTTTCATTCTGCACCATAGAGAATGTAGGCTGGTCAGAAATTTACAGCAATCAATAGATCATCAAATGAAGGTGTTCATTTTTAGACATCGACTCAATGGAATCACGCATGAATCTTTACAGTGCTTATATAATAGGATGAAAGTATAACATAATATTACTACACATATGATATTATTCATGAAGTCATTATTCATCGCTATGGATGCTCCATAGAAAAGTATAATGGTTTCCCCAACCATGCATGTAATTAATCAGACACCGTGGCAGAGTACATGTTCTGGCAGATATGTTGCTTGCCAGGTTGGAAATGCAATATTAAACAGGTGCCCTGAAGTATCTGTTAAGCAGTATGAGGTGATGAAAGACCGCCTGCCTTACAATCTGATAAACATGGAGAGTATTAAGCCAAGACCGCATTCCAGCGCTTCCCTAAGGATTTGACACTAAAGTCACGTTTCTTCCTATCAGGACCTTCAGATTATAAATCATTTGTAAATGGCCATTTTGGATTCAAGGGCTTGTTTAATGGTCACATTTGGGAAAGGCCACTGAAAAATAGCTGCAATCTGTATGAAGAAATAAACCTTGTTTATTCAGTATAATACCAATGATGCAACTGATTAATATTCCCTTTTCTTACTAGCATACTTAACCCTGTTAACCCCACTATTTGCCTGCAACATTTCTCAGAGTGAAACTTTTTGATTTTTATGGCTCTTTGAAATTATAATAATAAATATGTAGGACAAAGAAATTCAAATAGTGCAACATCCTATATATATATATATATATATATATATATATATTTGTTTATACAACAACAAAATTAGGGGTATATTGTTTTAATTTATTGGGGCACATTTACTAAAGTCGAATTGCTTATCCCTATAAAAACGAATTTGGTTAGCTCTGGATTTAGTGACATCGATAGTATCGCCTATTTATCAAAGCACTGGAAGGCATTATTGCAGTGGATATCTCTGTGTATCGATATCACCTGATTTAACGCTGTTCTGCATTATTTACTAAGACAAGTGTTTGTTTTTTTTGGCTATTTCTCTTGCTTAATATATTGCCACTCTCTAGGTGGCGTTATCCATTACTTTCAATGGGGCTGTAGTCTGCAGTTATGGTTTAAGTGTAACTTATTGATATCAATATACACATGGATATCTATATCGATAT
>WMED01004913.1:0-20119 GCA_019650415.1 Pipa parva
CAGATCATGTGCAAATATGATATTTGTGTCATTCTCAAAACTTTTGGCCATGACTGTACATTGGAGATTTGAAATTATTCTAGCAGACTTGTAAATGCTAACTTCTGTCTGCTTTCTATGGATTACTGAACTGCAAAGTTTGTCCCAGTGATCAACATAACCTATGTGTATTTTAAACAAAGGATAACCAAAAGGCAAATAGGCCTTGCGCTTACGCTATTTGACAAAGAAAGTTGAAAGAATCCACTAGTTTTATTCAGTTGCTTAATGACCTAATAGTATACAAGTCAAAAACCCAGAGAGCAATGAGAAGCATGTGTGGTGGTAATCCAGCAAGGTGCTAAAAATACTCTATAAAAACTTACATTACAGCTGTGGTTTATAAATCGAGCAAAATTCCCACATTTTGTCGCATCTATGATGGTGTCGTGGTCTACCCTAAACATGTAACTGCTCCCAATCCCTTCGTCCTCATATCGCTTCTCCCGCATATCTGCGATTACCTATTAAATTAAAAAGAGAATTGTTAAATCACTGTACTGCCTACCTTCTGTATAAAGTAACTTACAAAGTTCATCATAAATACCATAAATGTTTACATCTGCCAGATCTGGTGTCATAATTGTATATATATATTTGAGATTTTTTATTTTTTTTTAGAAAGCACAAGTTGAACAATAAAGTCTCTTTCAGCCTATTTTAGGAAGGAAAAATACACTGATTGGAATATGGCTGAAACCATTTTTCTCCTACTGATTGGAATACACACTTAAGTAGGCAAATGATCAATTTACTACAACTTTCTGCTTTTCTGCTTATTCCATAGCAATAGCAACCCTGCTCTTTATATGAATTCTTTTTCAATCAGAACCTAGGAAAATGGATGGCTTTGCCTACATGCCCTGTTTGTCAATGTTAATAGTTTATTATTCTACTTATCGACTCAATACTGATCTAATTACTCAGTTCCATTCTGATAATCAATACTAGGGACTTAGTAACTACAACACACTAGTTTTATATTGTTCTATAAAACTGCTTTTAAAATGCTTTAACAGACCCTTCTTCAAAACACTTTGCAATTCTGTTAAACATTTGGTCCTGCCACTCACCCAAGGCTTTCATTTTGAAATTTATTTTTCACAAGCCAATCCGTTTGTCCCACCGTTTCATCGCTGAACAAAGTGATAAATTATCCCCAACTTATTAGATGTAGGATTAATGACTCCAGTCACACAACTACTTTGCAGACAGAACATCAGTTATACATACAATTGTCTCAGTGCAGAATCTCCTGGGAGAATACTGGAGTTCAGTTTGTGGTTATTTGTGGGCAGAGATTTGTCTAGCATGGGAAATCACTATTAGATGGCATGCACTGAAGCAAAATTGTTTTGAGAAAGGCTTGCTTCCCTCTGAAACTTCTTGTTGCATAAAGACAAATATGAAGTCCGCAATGTTTTGCAAAATATAGGTGCAATAATCCTTATCATCATCATAGTTGCTTTATGAATAAGAAATTCATATCTGGTATTAAGATATAAAAAAAAAAAAGAACTCACATCTCCCTGCTGTTGTGAACTCCTAGGGTCCTTTTCATTTTGCACCATGCCATGTTTCTACTTAGCCCCCAAGAAGTCCATACATTGATGACAGTAACATATCCAATAACATACAGTAAACGTTACTCAAAGTGTATGTTATTTATGATGATATATTAATTTTTTTGATGATGTTGGGGTTGAGCAGTATATGGTTTTGTAAAGGTCATGTCTTCTTTAACTTTTATAACTCTCATAGAAATCAATGCCTTCATTTCAGAAAAAATAGTAATAATATTCACAAGCAATGCTGCAATATGTGTCTTTTTCCAAAGAACAGCATTCCCAGCAATATATAGTTCATTCATTCGACGAATTAACTTCTGAGCCAATATTGCTTGTGTTAAGAAGCCTAGATGAAGGGGATCATGTCAGATTACCTGTCTAATGTTCTGTCCGACGTACTCAATTACCATCTCATCAGCTACAATTGGCTCCATAGCAAAAAGGCCCCAGTCATGAATATGGCTCTTACAAAAACGTAACTTTTTCTTTCGGAACTGGGAAAAGAAGAAAAAAAAAACCAACAACTTAAAAGGATAAATACTGTACCAGAATTAATATACATAACATACATGTTTCTGCCATGTTTTGAAATATAGCAACAAATTTTATTAAAAACCTTTTTTCAGACATTACAGTAACACTTCCATATCACAATTTATCACCAACTGCGCTAATTATAATATTCGGTGTACCCTCAGCTGATTAACTCAAAAATCCCATCAGATGAGAATAAGCAAACCCTGCAGAGTCAAAGGAACCAGATAAATCTTTGTTAAAATGAGTTTTACTTAGAGCTTACAGAAGAAAACATAAATGTATTATTAGTCTAAAATAATTTTGCATTGTGTTCCTATGTATAACAGCCTTCATAACAATGGGAATTTAGTGCCTCTTTAATGACCTAGCACGGTACTTTGCAGAAACATACAACATAGACAGCTATCTCTACTAGTGCTAAAGAAAGACTAATCCAAGCTAACTTTCTTTTACTGGTACCAGTGACTAGTTCCCAGGGGAGTACCTACAAGGGGTGCAGTGGTTGTAGTTGCATCAGAGCTCACAGGGACCATTGTATGTTATCAAGTAACAAAAAAAGAAACAGATCAACCAGATTTAATTGCATGTGCAAGGAGTATAGGATATCACTCACTAGAAGAATTAGAATTTAGGATTAATAACAATTGGGAGCATGAGTGTTTGGGCATTAAGGAAAAGGGGCCCCGTCTGAAATTTTGCATCAGGGCCAACTTGGTGATAGTTATGCCTATATAAGATACAATAAAGCAGGTAAAAGGGTTGCATACCTTCAGCTGATTAAATTTGAGCAAGTCACTGTCACAGCTCCCAGTGAAGGAAGAGAGCAGGCGGCGCTGTTCTGACCTCCTTTCTGAGCCTGCCCTGGTGGAAGCTTGAGGCTGTGCTGGAATACTCTTTCCCTATTGGGTGTGAGAGAAAATGTGAAGAATAAATGTAACGGTCACTAAATGTTACATGGCATCAATGTAGAACATCAGTATCAGTCATATCTATGCAGCTAAACAGTTACATAGAATGATATTTTTAGGTCTGAAGAAAGTGATTTCTAAGCAAACACATATAGTACACAAGAGGTCTTTATCTAAAAAGGGAAGAAAAAAAAAAAAAACCACCTAAAAATCCAAACTGTGATGGTGTATATACACAGCCACATACACACAGTACAGTTAGTGGTGCTTACAGCTGTAAATAATGAATGTTATGAGGGGCAAGCTCAATCAATATCACCTGTATTTTCACATACCATAAAACCTGATGTTATGACCCCTTCAGCACCCTTGGAAAAAGTTACAAAAAAAATGAATGTTTCGCATCATTTATGGGAATGTTCACCCTTCTCCACTCCATGCCTATATGTGTAACAGGGTCCTTTTTTTCTTTTTAACCCATCCCCCACTTTGATTAAAGCTCATACCTGTGTATCAATGGGAAACTCCTCAGCCACAGAACGGTTATTGACGAGGTATTTCAACTTGTCCTCCTTATCAATTTTATAATAACCCTCACTACGGGCACAGCCTGTCACATGTTCCCGTAAACCATCATCTCGTTTCTTTTTCTTGGGGGAAAAGACACTGGTTGGTGGGTGTCAGTTAAGAAAAGTCGGGTGAGATTTCAACTAAAGCTGAATCAAAGAAATCTATATGAAATTGAAACTCTCATACAAAAATTATCCTCAATATTACTTTATTATAATAAAATTGTGCTTTTGTTAGACATTTTACTAGGAATAAGCAGTCTCTGATCAGAACAGTTGATTAAATGACCATGTAGAAATGAATGGTTGGTTCTGACATGAAGATATCAAGAGATAATCAAGCGGATTCATCATCGATGTTTTACATCTACAAATGACGTATATATACAAGAGGTATAACAGACATGCTTATTTAGATGTGTGGAGAGGTGCCATACTCTGAGTAAGGGAGACAAAATACTATTTAAAATTGTTTTGTTGTTGTTTTCTTATAAATAAATGGAGAGAGAAAAAAAAAAACAATATCCAATCTAATTACGTGATTTTTTTGTCAGAAGCACACCATATTTATACCTATTGTATATATATATCATATCCAGCAGGTGATGCAAGGATTGAACACATCACCAATTTTCTAAGTAAATATATTTCTAAAGGTGCTATTGACATGAATTTTATGTCAACATATTTACTTAGAAAATTAGTGATGTGTTGAATACTTATTTCACCCACTGTATCTATCATATACATCACATATTTATGCCTATGAATCTATCCATTTCATTTTAACAGAGCAAGTAATGCTCAGAAGACCAGTAGATGTATATTTATCTAGATATTTATCTTTTAAAGGTTCTGTATTTCCATAATTCACTTATGTGCTTTTGCCTACAGTATGCTTGACCTGTGTATTCATAAAATGTGATATTTAAATGAAAATACATTTCCATTTTACACTTCCAGCCATGAACATGTTTTATCCGAAGATCATCTGAAAACAATGGCACTAGGCCAGTGTGTTTATTGCAACAATAAGAACATAAATAAAACACTGCAATTTCAACTTCAAAAGAACTGTCACTGTCAGTTCAGACAAGGAATACCTCCGTTCTCGTGTGTCTATCTCCAGCCCTTGGGGAGTTTCTTTGCAATTGTAATTGATAGGGCAGATATGAAAGAACACTCTATAGCAGGGGAAGCAACCTATGGCTCTTGAGCCAGATGTGGCTCTTTTGATGGCCACATCTGGCTCTTTAATGTAACGAGCGGTGCTCACATGCAAGCGCTGCTTGATACAGTCTGCTGGCTAATCGCTGGCAAGTGCTGTAGAGAGAAAGCTCTCTGCTAGGCAATCTGGAGCCGCCGACATCACCGGCTTCCGGGTTTTCAGTCAGTCCGGAGCCAAAGACTTCAGTGCTCTTTCGAATTGCTAGCCAATCCGGAGCTGATAATCAGCGGCTCTAGATTCTAAAGGGCTGAGCAGAGCCGCACTGTATGTGGCTCTGACAGCTCAAAAGGTTGCCGACCCCCGCACTATAGCCATGAGCCTTACAGAATGAGCTTTTCTAATTGCCCACTTGAAAATGAAAACATGGGAGTCCTGTTTTAACTTCATCCCTAAACTGTGTGCTGGATTCCTTAGCCTGGCAGTTCCAAAACACCTTATCACATTACATTGATCCCGCCACTGGTAGAATGAAAGGAGACATTTTCTAACAATTGAGGAGAAGTTTGTTACTACTTTTTTCTTTTTCTTAATGAAGTTTGCATATGGTAAGAGATGAAAATATTAGTAATCATATGAACATATGTGCAACACATACACCATGAATAGAACATTTTTGATTTGCATTCACACAAGCTTTAGACACACAGCATCTTAGTAAACCAACAAAAATATAATTAGAGTTTAAACATATTATCCCTTATGCCAAGTTGAACAACAAGTGCATAACTGTACTGTGAATTAGCAGCCAGAACGCATTCTAAATGAATTCTGGCTTTCTACTTTTTAGTGATGCTGCAGACCCGAGGTCTACCAAACAATGTTGTTGTTGATTTTTTTTTAATGAAGTACTTGAATTGCAAAACTGCCTTTGAACAGATAAAGGCTGTATTAAGGTCTTAGGTGCTAACATTTTATTGCAACACCTCATGGTGAGACCTAATGAAATAGATTCAAAGCCCTCTGCTTAAAATATATAGTTTTCTATTCACAAAATTGTTTCCATACTTAATAAAAAGGATATGAGGGTGGTAGACCCATAATGTGTCATTAAGCCAATCCATGCCATTATCTTGCTGCAACAACCGATCATATGTAATACAGAGGTATTTGACATCTTCGTCATCTATTCCTGCATTCCATATATCATAAAGAATGGTCATCTCCTCAAATTCAGAACGAGGCTTAAAGAGAGAACGGGGTGGTGAAAATTCAGGAGAAGGAATTAATGGTATCTCTCCATATCGCTTGTTGGCTCTAGAGTTCCTTGGTCTTTTGTGTTTGGTTATATCATCCTCCTCTTTGAATTCCTCATTCAATTGATTTTCTAGGTCTTTTAAGGGGACTTTGTGAATCATGGTTTCATGAACTGCATTATCAGTGAATCCATCATTCCTAAAATCTAGCGGTACTGTTGCTGGATCTTTAATTCCACTGACTGCTTCAGGTTGTCCAATAAGCAACTCTTTAACCAGAGTGCCTTCCGAAAATGCAAGAACAGAAGAGGTTTCACAGTTTTTCCCTGCAAAAGCATCAAACTCAAAAGAAGAAAGGGGTGGCTTTTTGGATCTTCCAGCTTTCCTCTTGTCTGTAGGGGTAGGAGGAGGGGAGGGTACAGATTCCTCAGGAAACGGTTGCTTAATAAGCTCAGGTTCACACTCCTCACTTATAAATTTTTCTGAATGGTAAGGTGGAGCATCAGATGATTCCAGATCATCTGTTGCTAACCTCATGTCCATCTGGGGAACCCCTCTTGGGGGGCTCGCAAATGGTATGGGTGAGGGAACACTGTTCATAGTTAAGGAAGCACTAATTGGTTCTTTAAATGACTTTTCATCTAGTTCATCTAAAGAAGGTTTCTTGCTAGGTGGATGACAAGGGAAAGCGGTGTTTGATTCGGGAAATGTAGGGGTGAAGTTAAAATCTCTTCCTGGAGTCCGTGGAATGCCACTGTTGATTATTCCAGGAGACTGAGAAAGGTAAGAAAATGGACTACCAGGGATGTGAGGGGATGTAAGTGTCAGACTATTGCCTGTAAGAGGGGCATCACTTCCAGGTGTGGCAGGAATAGTTTCAGTACTCTGAGACTTACCAAGCTGGGATGATTTTACAATATCTCTGCCTGGTGTACGTGGAAGTTCATCTTCTGACAACATCTTAGTCACTGCTAATTGAGTATTAATCTTTTCTTGGGCAAATGAGGGCTCCTCTTCCTTGCTGTGACTTTGCAAAAGAGGAAGTGTAGACGGAGCCACAGTTTGAAAAGGGACTTCAGAGTCTGCATGAGCAGCTGTGTCTCGGCCAGGAGTCCTCGGGTATGTATCCCCATCCTCCAGAACATTTACTTGGAGTTGGGGTTCTTCAGGTTTAGGAAGTGTGCTGGATTCACCAAAGGCCCCAGTAGGTGTTAAAGGATAATTATTCACAATATCTTGTGCAACAACATCAGGCACTAGTTCCAAATTAAGTTCCACATACTTTTCCTCTGGAAAAAAAAAAAGAGAAAAAATAAATAGATATGTTAATCTGGTTGTTTTGGCCCTTGATAAACATACATACACATTACATAAGTAATAATGAAGTTTACCTTCATTCAATGGTGGAGACATTTTCTCTTCTTTTTTGTGGATATCCTCGTCCTCAACAGGTACAGGCAAGGATTTTTCTACTTTATCCAAGTTCTCATGTTGAAGTTCCTTAGTCTCCCCCAATGGCAGCTCTAGATCTCGTTTAAGATCTGGTACCTTCTGTGCTGTAATCTGTGGAAGAGTCTCCTCTGCTTCTGTTTCCTCTTCATCTTCTAACTGCAAATCAGCATCCGTCTTTGCTGGGCTACCATACTCAGACACATCAACTCCGAGTAAGTCTCTTTCCCTATCAATTTCACCATCATAATCCTGATCTGAATCTACTTCGTCAGACTGGTCCTCATCATAATCTAGTACTTTTACATCATTATCCTCCTCCTCCTCCTCGCCTTCATCCTCCACTTCACCTCCTTCAGAATCTGAGCTGGATTCATACTCTGAGGATTCCTCGCTCTCATCAGATGAGTCCCCTTCTCCTCTGGAGGAAGCCACACTGGCAGCATCTTCTTTAATTAAAAAAAAAAAAATATATATATATATATATATATATATATATATATCAAAAATTTTCAAACATTATTGACATTTGTGTGTGTGAAATATATATGTATATATATTTTTTTTACATGGTCATTAATACAAATACACCTGTATAAACCACCTGTTTTAATAAGATCACCACTGGTAAAAAAAACAAAAAAAAAAAAACAAAACTGAGCAGGAGTAATCTGTGTATCTGTACTTGACTAGAATGAGTATATTATCAGAGCAGGGCTAACAGTAAAGCATATGGGAGAAGGGAAAATGCAGCCCAACATGACACAACTGACAGCAAGAAAGTAAGCAACTGGACAGCTTATATATTATGTGTCTTTTACAAATCACTATATAGACTTGCAAATTCTAGGTCCTTTTTCATATAGGCTTTTATTACTGGCTTGTCTATTGAGTGTCCCCTACTGTTTCAGTGACTTTCAAATGTAAGCATTCAAAGCAAGAAAACTGGTAACACATGGGAAAAAGCACTGTGCAGAGCCAATGTGATTACAAGTGAGGCTTCCATGATGTTAAAAGCATACAATCATCTTTTATAAGCCACACTTCTCAAACATAGCTCAACAGAAGAAAAGACCCTTTACGCAATTCTCACACAAAATGACAAATTTCCTCCCAACCAGCTCTAATTATTTTACCTTGTTCCCTCCGAGAATAAGTTTGGAAATATGGGAGTAGGCATTTTACCACTAAAAGAAGCCTACAGCTGTAATTTTAAATGATTCCCAACAGAAACAGAAAAATTTATGAGACCAACAACATAGGGTAAGTGTACGAGACCAAAACAATAGTGTTTTGTCACTACAGATAAATTCCACAGTGACAAAACACCTTCTGTGACATTAGCTTTACAGTGAATATTATTACACAGGCAATAGTATATGTTTGAGGAAACCTTCAATGCTATCAAAGGGAATTGAATCCAATCCCCTCAACATATTTTCTTATGGAGCAAAGCAACTAAGATTTGGTATTAGCTACTGTACAGTGCTTTCTGGTTTTATAGGAAAAATTTAGCACAAAGAAGTCAAATTCAATGACATCTGATGACCAATCATTCAAACATTAAACCAAGCAGACACATACAAGTGCTCCAACCCCTTTCCCTATATTAAGTGGTGGTGTAACCTAGACCTCATTAACTCAACTAAGAATTACAAAGCTGTCATCAACAGTACTAACATGAGCGCCATTCACCCTCCACTTGTCCTAATCTCTCATCTTGTCTTTTTTGACCTACTTTCCAAAATGAAAAAAAAGGCTATACACCCTTTAATCTTATGTACATTTATGTCAAACTGCATTCTAAAAAAAATGCTCTTAAAATGCAAAGCACCAGTTTACCACGTTACTATACTGAATATAATATCAGAGGGCTGTTGCTTTGTTTTTTGTTTAACTGTGAAAAATGAACAGAAAGTTTGGAAAAATAAACAATTTACACAATAATACATTAAGTTCTGCTCCATCTCAATTATAAAAAGTGGATCTATTTCATATACGGTCCCAAAGCTGTTCTGTTGAGAATAACCGCAGAATGAGCAGCTGTACCATTTTGATCAATTAGCAATTCAGCAGCTACTATGTTAGCAACATGTGTTGTCCAGTGGTGGCAAACCTCTTTGGCACCGAGCGCCGAATTGGTGATGTCACTCACCAGCGCTGTCCCCTTAATGTGCCAGCGCTGATGAGTAACATCATCATGTGTTGGGGAAGGAACGCTCCCCAGCGAGCAAGCCTTCTTTCAGTGTAGGCCACATATCTGGCCTGAAAACTGTCAGGTTGGGTTAGGTCCACAGCCTGCACTGAAGGCAGCGGTGGCGACGGCACGCATGCCATAAGTTTACCATCCCTGACCTAGTCCATTACAACTAATAGTACTCCAAAATCTTTTCACCAATTTACCTTCTTCTGAATCAAGGTCTTCTTCCTTTTCACTGGTCTGTGTGTCATCTTCATCATCTTCATCAACATCTTCACCCCCAGAATACAGCAGTTTCTTTGGAAAGAGTAAAAGGTTTAGTAGAGGTCAAACCTGAAGACAACTCAACTGAGAGGAACAATCTTGGTGTTTCTCACTGCCGCAAAATTAATAAATTATTGCTATCCCCTGAGATTTACATTAATACAGAAAACATGTTATATAAGTAATTTAATTCAGAATCTGAAAAATATTAACAGACCAAAGCTCCACCCACTTTTCACACGAAAAATAGAAACTTCTGCTTCAAACTTCAAATGCAGCAATTCTCCCTGAATTTATACATTCTGGGTGTCAGCCCCAAAAATAATAGCATACCTTCCAAATGCAACAAATCAGTTTCCTGCCAGTATTAAAGTAAACATCGTGGGTATTACTTTATAATATTATACATACCCTTTTTCAGACTAGAAGAGGTAGGCATATTTTTTTATGTAAAATTTTTGGGGAAAAAAAAACCATGCATGTACACTCAGACATGTGCATACATAGGTACACATTCACAAACACTGTCACACAGTTACATCCATATGCACACATTCTCTTACTGACTTGCCATCTCATCTTCTTGACTCTCCCATGTGCTTTTTCCAGTCTGCTATTCCTTAGTACATTATAAAAGAGTGCACTGCTCTATAACTTAACCGGGCACATTAAAGTAGAAACACCTAGCCAATCACAGTTCCACAAGCTCCTAGGATATGCTAAGGAAGCACAAGGTGGAGGTAGCTCAGGGGAAAGAAGCCACACATTGCTGCCAGCTTGGAGGACACCAGGGCCCATCACCTTGGGAAGTCTTCCCCATGCAGGTAGGTGGTAGAAGTTCTTTGGACTATAAGGCACACCATATTTTAATCAAGGAATTTAAGATTTAAAAAGTGCCTTATGGCCCAAATATGATGGTAAATATGTGTTAATATTATACAGTAGAAATTTCAGACTTGTTTATAACCTGAACTGTTGCATTAAATCAGAAATACATTTTCAGATTAAAATATTTTATGCCATCAGATATACCTCTGCACATCACAGAAGCATCACCTATACCTGCATTTGTGATTTCTCAAGCTTGTAGCACTCACCGTTACACTTCCTACCTAAGGTCACACTCATCTGGCATGTTTCTATCATAAGCTACCACAAGATTAGAAACTTACTCTGCCTCTATTGGTTAAGTGATTTAGCGGACCCTTCAGTATCACAGGTGACACTGTAGTTCTATTCCCTAAACAAACATGGTATTTCCAAGAGCTGAAGCACTTTGTACATAGCTCTCTGAACGATTTAGGAATTCAGGGTTGGGTTTGAAAAAGTCAGTAAGAAGAAGAAATTCACATTTGTGATATTTTTATGTTCAGCCAGAGATTTGAGGCTTTTGCACATGCTAAAGATATGCACATCCGCAATGTGTGGTGTAACTGGGTAGACAGGGCCTGGCATCACAGTTATATCACAAAGGAAGGGAATGATTAGAGCTTCAAAACAGCACTTACATAATGTTGCTTACTTCCTGAATTGATGCAAATAAATGTGACTCCATATAATTAATGCATCGAAAAGCATACTATTTTTCCATTTTTAACATTAAACACCCGATAAACTACTAAATAAAATACAGGATAAACTAAACCCTTGCATAAAACTAAAAACAATGCAATCTATGTTACACATTCCTTGTGCATGCATTATAAATTTATATAGGTTTCTTACAAAGAATTAGTTTTATATCAAATCTCTCATATTTGCTTCTATAAGATCTTGTAAATGTTTTCAGTTGTACATACTTTACTGGACAAAGCTGTAACAGAACCATCCTCTTGCTCTTCCTCTTTCTCAGAAGAGGTCTCTTCTTTCTCTGTTGTTTCATCATCTTCTCCTTCACTTTCTACCTCTTCTTCACCTTCACTGTCCAAGGGTCTTGCTGGCCTCTTACGGATACTGACGGTATCAGGATCTTTCTTTGATAGGTCTGATGTTGTATCTAAGGCATCTCTGTCTCTTTCAGGCTCTATCCAATAGAATAAAGGTTGGTTAGTTTAATGCAGTCACTTTAGCTGATTCTCTGCAAATGCAATGAATTTTAGACATGTCCTATTGAGTTATGTGCATGTTAGATCCTTAATTCCTAATTGGTGGGTGTTGGGAGATCATTCCAGTTTTGCCAGTTGTGTTCAAAACAAACGAACTGACAGATAAATATTTCCTCCTCTGTGGGCAGCTTAAGAGATATTGGACATAGTTTTTTTAATCATTGTTGTTTTACATTAAATAGGTTTTCCAAATAGCACAATGTGAAACAAAGAATATACATGCTTCTGTATGAAAAAAAAAAAAAAAAAGCAAAAAACACCTTTTTTAATCACTGGTTAGTCATTGCAACAATAATGGCTAAACATTAGCCCTTTATCAACCAGTTTTAATTTTGCAGGTTATGAGTAGTTCTCTACAGCAATGGGTACTCCTTTCTATAGGTTATCATAGGCTGGGCTGTTACCCTACGGTTACCATTAGAAACCTTAGCAGTGGAAAAAAAACCTTAATGTTACCCTTGGTACTGGGCATTTCATGCCACATTTCACTCATTGCTCAAAGAAGACCCAGTATCCTCTGCTTTACAAATAAAATCTTTTCATTCATTAAATTGTATCTTAATTCCACTCTAAAAAAAAAAAGTCTATATTGATAGTTTTTGTTTAAATCTCTCCAGTATGCCATTTAAACTTCTAGCTGAATGCTAAAGTCAATTAACCAAACAATGCATTGTATTTTTTAACAAAATGGAAACTGGACGACAAAGCCCTACTAGAAAGATAAGTGACCCTAGCTTCTAGAACAGAATCTAGAAAATTTGGGATTGAGGAATAGAAAACCAAAGAATTAAACACAGAGATGAAAATAAATACTCCAGCAAATTGTCTCAGATTATCAATAGTTTGCAAAATGTTAAAAGTTGGTGAACAAACCCTTTAAAAATGCACTTCGCTTACAGGGAAAAGTGGAAGCTATACATTCTCTAAAGAAAAACAGTCCAGTCTGCAATGGTTATTTGTCCATCTAATTGCCACAGTTTGATTATTATTTTTGCAACATAACTTATTTTCAGTTATTTTTATTGACAGACAATTTTTCTAACTCGCTCTCCTACTTCCTCTTTAGATGATCAGTGTAGAGTCTCATGCCACTGACTTGTTCCTCAGGTTTGAAAATTCTTTAAAAAAAGAAAAAAAATTAAATCAAAGCAAGTGGGCAGCAGATTCTGTGAGGCTGCACTCCTGCTAGATTCTGATTGGTTTGTCAGAATTTTCAAGCCAATTCAGATCCCCGGCTTAAGGTTCCAACCTTAAAGCAGGTGAGGAAGAGAAAGTGTTTCAGTAAGAAATTGCCTGTAAAATGAATAGGGATGGAAACCAGTAAATACTATACACTTTATTTACATTTATTTAACAGTCACAAATAAAAAGACAGAATGGTTTGCTACCAAGTTCTTTCTTTATAACTTATTTGCCTATAAGCTGAATTTGCTTTCTCTATCTGCAGTAAGAAGTCTCTTCTATTGTCTGTTTTCTATTCCAGTATTACTCTGCTTATAAAGATGTACACAGAGTAGCAGATTGCTATTCAGTGGATATCACAGCCAATACCTACGTGTACTCTTAAAGCACAATGAAGGTGCAAATAACCGTTATGTTGCCATCTGTCTAGGGGGTGAAAGAATAACTTCTATGGTAATCAACTGAAATACTTATGTGTGACATCATAAAAGAGAAAAGAAGGACTGTTGAAAATTCAAGAAAAATATATACTATAAAAAATATATATTAAATATGAAATATTATAGAATGAAATAATTGCCAGGTATGATAAAAAAAAAAGAAATGCTGCCCTTTTAACTATGTTTTTACAGCAGAAGTGAAAGTTGGTATATTTTTGTGATGCTAACATCCTCATAGTAAAAAATTTCTAAATTTTAAGGTCAAATCTGTTGCAATTCCATCATTAACCAGCAGATGCCACTGTATAACCATTACATTCCCTTTGATCAAAATACAGTTTATTTTGGCCTGTTGTTTACCAGGTAAGAACAGTTTATGTGTATAGGGACTGTGAGTGATTCAGTACATTTGCTTTTCAGCTTGGTATTGATGTTTCTCCAATTAGAATAGTGACTATATTGATAAAAAAGAAACTGATTTCTAATATTGACATTAAAAAACAACTGAAGTGAAAATCACCACTTTTAACCCTATGCTTTCAGCAGCACAAAAAAGCATGTCCGTAGATCAGTCTTTAAGTTGACATGCAACCATTTAAACCAAAGTAGTATATTGACCCTGACCTTCATCCTCATCATCTATAGAATGGGAAGAACGAATCCTCTTCTGATCTCCAGCCTGTGCCCCTTCAGGAGGTTCCTTCCTCTTTACCTGCATTAATATAAAATGAAACAGGTTACACCTTGTGGCACAGCACTGACTAGTGCAATAAATCTGTCCAGTTATTGCAATGGTCTTTGTTTCTGTTCATTAAAGGAAAATACTGACAACCATATTTAAAAGAACACACTTATGTAAACAAAGTTAGAACGAAGAAGGAAGTCTGGGATTGGTTTCGATAAAGTGGACCCCCACATTTTGATGCAGTCGACAAGTCAGCACTACACAGAAGAGAATGAAAGATGAGCTGGGATCGCTGGGCAATTGTCCAGTAAACCCCACTAAGGTGCCTTATAAAATGCAGCCTCTGACTGAAGAAAACCTAGGATTCATTTTATAACACAGATACAAACCTTTCATCCAGAGATTAAACTTAATCTGACAAAAAGTAAATGCAAATGACTGCAATTTGTTACTGCACGTCATTGTCAACTCCATGTTTGCAAAGATTCGTACATCAGCCGATGAAGTAAATGAAAAAAACAAAACACGTTTATATGGCAATTTCTATGCAGTTTTACATATTACTAAATGACACAAATTCTTGCAAGAATAAAATAATTCCACAGTTATATCATTATCGAATTTGTATCTAATAGGGCGGGGGGTTGTCATCATTGATATTTGTATTTATTAAGTATCCTGTGACTAATGTTGTCTCTGAAAATATATTGATGTAAAATGCGGTGGATTTAATGCTGTGCAAATTTTTTTTTTCAATATGTATCTTTTTCATATACAAAAAAAAAAGTCACCACTTCATAAACCGGGTTGAAAAACAGCTAAAATTCAAAAGAGACGAGTAGGTTGAAATGACCTTGCTAAATATCCCCATAAGAGCCTTTTTTATATTACTATATTGTAAGGAAGGAATGATAAAGCATTTCCACATTTCATGCTGCCGTTACCTTGAAGGAGGGAAGTCTGATAGCTCCACGCAAGCCAATTCCCAATCCAATGCCTTCAAATCCTAATCCTTCTCCTTTGTTCCAGCTTTCCAGAAGACTAGAGGTTATTTGGTCCCTAGGCTTTGGTTTCTCATCATCTTTGCTCTCCCCAGATTTCACTGGAGTCAAAGACTGCTGAAATGGAAAGGAAACACAAGAAACAGCTTTTTACATAATCTGATATTTTAATAACTTATAAATAAGTGATCTCCTGGTCAAATTCTTAGTATATCTTAAAATCTTAGTAAATGCACAATTATTCTGCCCAAATTGAGCGGACCAACACACAGTGCCCATTTAACCTTACATTCCCAAAGGCCTTTTGTCATTGAGGGTATCTAGGTAAACAGACATAAGGACTCTACTACCGACTGTTATATATGTGTTAATGAAGGTTATAAATACCTTTGCCAAACGCTCTTTCTTATCCCACCATTCATCAAAAGCCCTGAAAGCCACCACCTCAACCATTTTACGGTTCAGATCTCTTTTCATTATAGCTTTCAGTTCCTTCACAATAACTTGCAGGACTCCATCCACTGTTGCCTTGTGCGGGTCCTCCTTTTTGTGGTGATAGCCAGGGGGTGGCACAGAAGGATCAAACTTTGGAAGTGGTGGCCAAGGCTGTCCTCGTGAAATATACCCTGACATTCCAAAAGGACGATAACCATGTTGGTTACCAAATGGAATGGAGCTTCCAATGAAATGGTGATATTGGTAAGTACCCTGTCCTTGCATCAATCGGCTGAGCATTTGAGTCTGCATCTGGAAGGACATTGACATCCCCCCCCACTGGTTTCCGAGGGCAGTTATCATTTCTCCTTGCATCAATTGGAAGTGGTGGTATGGAGGAGGAGGAGGTGGCAATATATGAGGTGGAGGCACTCCAGGTGGTGTAGGTAATGGGGGTGGGGGTACTGGGACTGATGGATGGGAAGGTGGAGGTGGTGGTGGGGGTAAAGGTGGTGGCATGGGAAATCCAGGCTGTGGAGGGGGTGGAGGTGGAAGAGGAGGGAACCCTGGGGGTGGCATTGGAAGAGAGTTGATGACAATTGTTTTGGCACATTCTGCACTTGTTATAGGAGAAGTGGAAACTTCATCATCAGAGATCTCCATATCCTCTCCTGAGGAAGGATGGCCCTGTTTTAAGAATGAAATTAGTTAGAACCGTACGTTACCAAGCAACAAAAAGGTAATGAACACAAAGAAAACACCATCACATTTTTCACTACTATAAAGCAAAATTATTATTATGCATTTATAACTAAACAAAATGTTATATTGCTATCTGCCTCACATTTTTCAGGATTTTTTCCTCACATGGTGAATTTGCAGTTTGAAACTCTACTATATCTTATAATCACCACAAACAATAGATAATTTTAAATTGTCAACTAGTCAATTGTTACAAGCCAACTGTCAATGGTTTAAGGACAGTATAATTATTAAAGAGGAAAGTAGGTTAGAATACATGTCACTCTGATTCTGGATTTTTTTGATTTTACATACTTTTTTTTTTTTTGACAAATCCTTCATTTCAAAGTAGCAAAGAAATCTGCAGATGCCGAAATATATGATTCTATTCAGAAATATTTAAAATAATTCCTTTACTGAGTACTACTCAGATTTGGACCTTTGGGTAGGCTGGCCCAGTGCATGATCTGCGCCAGGCCCCCCTTTTCTGGGACAGTGCATGATTGGCACCAGCGCCCCATCCCACTATGGTGCACTACGGGGGTCACAGCAGTGGTGGTCGGGCCCCCTGGAACACCAGGCCAAACTCTGCAACTCCTGTAGGCACACAACTGGTACTGCAATTAAAAATGTAGTTAACTTTTATCAATCCCAGGAAATGACTGAAATGATTTTTGGGACAATAGCTTAATTCAAAACATACTGTAAAATTAACTTAAAGGTGGTCATGTAAGACTTGGAATGCCAACTGGTGGGCTATTGTGTCATCTGCAGTCAGGGAATGAATGCTGTTCTAGAATGATAATTATACTGGTTTAGTTTGTCTGTGTATTAATATGTAGTGTCTGTGTGATCAAGCTAATAGACTTGCAAATCTCAAGTTTAGATCCATTTTGTTGGCCTTCCACTTGGGTAATCTGAGTAATTATGGATATATTCATTTGGCTATCAGACCAAATCAGCAACTGTGAGGCCACCTTTGGGGATAGATCAGGGGTCAGCAACCTATGGCTCTCAAGCCAGATGTGGCTCTTTGACTGCTCACATGCAAGTACCGCTCGTTACAGTCTGCTAATCGCCAGCAAGAGCTGTAGAGACAAAGCTCTCTCAGTGCTTCCAGATTGCTAGCCAATCTGAAGCCATTGATGTCAATGCGCTTCCGGGTTGCTAACCAATCTGGAGCCGCTGACATCACCTATATGATGTCACATATGACGTCAGCAGCTCCGGATTCAAAAGGGCTGAGCAGAGCCGCACTATACTTCATTTGTGGAAGGGTCCTATGTTTATCTTGCTGTCCAGATATTTTTGGACTATGTTGTGATCTTGAATGGATAAAGATACCATCTCTTTCTAACACACTTTTCAAGACTACTGGACTGTTTAGCTGACGGTAATGTCCACAATATTACTTTTATATCTAATGGCAATTTAGCTATTTTCATTGATGGAGGATGTTGGTGATCTAGATTTCTGATAGCCTGGCTTCAGTCTTTCTCATAATACATATTCATTATTGGTAAGGTGGTATTAAGGGCATTAGCAGGATACAAGCCATATTGATCCCTCTTTTTTGTTTAATTGGTCAGTCTCTTGTCAGGACTACTTTAATTGTTTTCAATTGTTTTTTCTTTCTGTTTGGTGAGTTATTTTGCAAATAATAAAACATATTTTTACTAAATATTTATGCATTCATACATTACTTTATTAATTCATTAATCTATCAAGAGTGCGCTCTGATACTGGGTTTTCTTCTTTTCTTGGTTTTTCAGAGCCACACTACATGGCTCTCTCAGTCAGAAAGGTTGCCGACCCCTGGGATAGATGATGGAAGATATTTGATAAAGAGGAGGTAAAAGTCCATCCCCATTGTATTGCACTACCTAATAAGCTAAAGCCCTTTAATCATATGGATGGAAGGTTGGAAAATGGAGAGGCACTACCCAGCTATAAGTTGTATTGTGCTCTTTTCAGGATAAAAATTTTTTAAAGGTTGTCTCTTTACTGTAATTTTCCCTTTTTCTAGTTCATTACCTACAACAAATGAGAATCTACAAATTTGGAAAGAGACATTATGCAGAGTAAGGCCAGTGTTACTCTGGTTGTTTTGTAGCAGAGCTGGAACAATAGTATCCATTGTTTCTTCTGAGATAATCCACACAGGCTATTATGATTTGCATCGTAGACAATAATAAGCCTAATTAAGAACAGCTAAACTATAAAACAGCTAGTACGACACACTGGCCTTAAACAATAATGGGAGATAATCTGGGAAACAACACAACTGATTCTACAAGACTAGTCTAGGGTTTACCAAAAAATGTCTATTGATACACTATACACTACATTATATATCATTATTATATAGCATTATTATATATCATGTGATCATTTATACTAGCAACTGCATAAGTAGCAGGGAGTGGAATGTGGCTACTGCTGTTTTTCATTGCAAGTAGTAACTACAACTTTCACCAGAGGGTGCTGTTATCTTTTAAAGGGCCTGAAACACTATAAAAAGAAAAAAAATAGCATATGGACTGGTATAGCAGTGTTTCCTACATAATAATAGGAAAAAATGTTAGAACTGAAGCTGAATTAAATGTTTTTGCTTTATGTTTCATTTTATTTGTTGTGCAAATCTTATTCTTTGGAATTTAGATAATATATATCCATGAAGTGCTCTATTTATCAAAGTCAAGTGAAACTAAACGTATTTTAAAAAGAAATGATCATTCACAGCATTTAATGTTCATTGTATAAACTATCCCATAAAGACAACTCAAGAATAACAAGAGTTGTTACAGCATTCTCTTAGCTGCAATCAGACCTATAATCTGGCAACTTCTGTACAAGTCAGAAACTGTTGTTTTTATTTTTTATACATTGTCACTGAATAGGAAGATAACCAGTTACTTTGGCAGTTGGAGTTTTCCATTTCACACTGAAACTGAGAACTCCAGCAATACAGAAAGCAGAGGGTTTAGAAATGCCTTCTCTGTCTTCTAACTTGCAATGATGTGTAAGTTGTGCTAACAGAGCCATTGTAGCTCATATGTGCAGTTAGAGGATAGGCTATAGAAACTGCAGATGGGGAGGTCTTAAAACCTTGCAGTGGAGGACCTCTCATTTATCATTTAATTGTGTAACTAAGAACTCTCCAGCCTGCCGGATGATTTCCTAATAAACAGGTAGCTAAGCACAGGCTCGTTAGCATTTAGCATAATAGCCAGCCTGTTGTTTAAACTACCCCATTGGATTAAGTAACAGAGACGGCAACATTTGGCAATGAAAAGAACTTTCATGCTGCACAACTCTGAAGGCTTGCCTGGTCTCATTAAGACTTACAGGGTAGAAAAACAACATAAGTTATTTTAATTACAATATTGTCATCTTGTCAATGTGAAAGCAACCAAGTAGCAGCATTCTGGAGTAAAACTGCAGCTATCCTACAATATTTTTCCTGGCAAAAGTTACAGCTGTACAGTAACCAGTACAGATGTGCCTGAAGTCATATGGTACAGTCATGGCCAAAAGTTTTGAGAATGACACAAATGTTAATTTTTACAAAGTCT
>WMED01004914.1:10082-20119 GCA_019650415.1 Pipa parva
TTGCTCAGTATGGAACACTGGTTGCTCAGTATGGAACACTGGTTGCTCAGTATGGAACACATGTACAGTACTATGTGGGATATATAATATTATCTGTTTATAGTATTACATTGTAGGATAGTGATGAAGTATACTTTGTTGCAGTATTTCTGATCTAGTTTGTATAAAGATATTGAGGAGGCACGCCAACCTTATTGATATTTACTATTAATCTTCCCGGGGAATTTTATTGCGATTCTGTCTGAGTTAAGGACAACTTTCCTGTGCATCTTCTACCTTTCCCTATTTCAACTATAGAGGTGGTGTATTGTAGGAGACAAAGTTTATTATACTGGTAATATCATTTCTTATATATTAGCCTATTAATTAGACACAAGTAAGTAATTACTGGTTGGTTCTGTTTTTTTTTTTTTGCTTGTTCTTTTGTTTTCTGTTTTTTTTTTTTTTCAAAATAATTATTTTTCGATTATGTGATCATTTAAAAAAAATGATTTGTAAATAAGAAAGGTTGTATTTTACTCCTACAAGGTTCCCGTAAGGTAACAAGTTTTTCAGTATTATTTCCCCTTTAAAATGGTAATCGTACGATCCTTCTGCTGTTAGATCTGCAGCGCCCCGGTCGGGCATGACTTATACACCGGCCCTGTGGGTTTACTGTAGCCCTTTTTACCTTGTGAGAGCCCCACTGCTATAGTATCAGCAATAGCCTCTCCCACAGGCTGCTTTCTCTCACTGCCATTCACTATTATATATGTATTATATTATATAGCCTCTCCCACTATTATATATGTATTATATTATATAGCCTCTCCCACTATTATATATGTATTATATTATATAGCCTCTCCCACTATTATATATGTATTATATTATATAGCCTCTCCCACTATTATATATGTATTATATTATATAGCCTCTCCCACTATTATATATGTATTATATTATATAGCCTCTCTCACTATTATATATGTATTATATTATATAGCGAGAAGTGCACGCAGCTTTCCCACAGATTTAAATTTCGCGGATGAATTGCCATCCACCAGTTGCCTAGCAACTCAATTCAAGCAGAGCTAAAAATATGCCAGGTTTTTGTATTCTCATTAATAAAAATGCCACTATAACATATCAACCTGACTGTGGATCAGTGCACCCTCCTCACCAACCAGTGGGGAGTGCAGAAGCATCCCACAGTACCACTACACAAAACTCCCTGCTACTGGCATATACTGGGTGCTCCACAGGGGGTCCTACTGTGTGTGCAACACCTGTAGATAATAATATATACACCTTCAGTCCACTGTAATCATGGGGAAATACCTGCCAGAAAATCTGGAACTATATATATATATAGAGAGAGAGAGAGAGAGAGAGAGAGAGAGAGAGAGAGAGAGAGAGGATTGTAAATGTATATATTTTAAATATTCAAAGGTGGTAGTAGAAGGAGACAGGCATGTAGTTAAACTTGGCATTAACACAAAAAATGCCTCAGATGCATTTCTAGTTATATTTAATCTGTGCTTTCAATAGTTCTAAATTCTGCCTACAGAGTCCAATGTTTAGCTACTTAGCTTAAGAAATTGGCACACTTCTTGAATATGAAAGTACCATAAAATAGGATGGGAATCAGTAAATTCTATTCAATATGGCTAATATCAAGATAAAAACAAAAATCAATGAAATGTATGAATTCTGCTTCAAAAGATAAGCTGTAATTAAGTAACTGCCATGCTAATCCAAATGTGAATTTTATTTTTTTGGTGTTACTGGCCCTTTAATACTAGGCATAGTAATTTGTGCTATAAGTGTACTGTATTTAAGCCCACTCATGTTACACCTTGCTGTTACAGCCACAGTGCATAATCCAGACTGCAGCCCTGTGTACTGACAGATCCATTTCATTAGGGAGAATATGATGGTGTTTTGTGTGGGTGTGTATTCTTAGGTAATAACGTGTGTAATGGGGAGTGTGAGTGAATGCATGTGTGTCTCAGTGTCTGTCTGTGAGTATGTGTAAGTGTACTATACACAGAAACAATGTGCACAGTGAGTTAAAGAAGTATTTAGCAGAATGCCCATAGGGTTAGACAAAAACATTATCCCAAAGTCTGATATATCATTCTCAGTAAGACAATCAATATCAGAATGTTTAAACAAGTCTCAGGGGTACCCAGTTTATTGAAACAGTGAATGAATCATTTAGCATCCTAGAAATACACTTTTGACCTGTGTATATGTGTAACCATGGTGTGTGTACATTATGCACACCATCTATTGCTATTACATTGCATATTTTGTGCATGATGTTAGTGTAGTAAATGTGTATTGGTTTGAATATTTAATAAGAACAATTTGACCATATTAATTGATTTCACCCCATTTCCTTGTCAGTTTTTGTTTCTCTGTACTTTTGATTTCACTGATTTACAAAGAATTGATAAATATTTTTCCCCATAGAAATAAATCATTATAAATATGGATCTGTTCACAGGGGCACACTTTGCAATGCTTTTCTATGAGGGTCAATTCCATTTAAACCAATATTTATATTTCTTTTCAATGGGAAAATATTTTGGACTTAGGCTAAATGACAAGACCAACTTCTCAGGTAATATTGGGTTTTGTTTTGGCCGATAAAATTGCTTTTGAACACTTAAGTAAAATGGAGAGAACAGCGATATTGTTAAATATAGGCTGTTTCTCTTGCATTTGCTAAAATCTGTTTGACTTTAGTAAATGTTCCCCTTGTGTTAGTTCACAAATGTAAAAAAATGAACATTGCAGTACTTGGTGATACCTTTTTTTTATTGAACTAACAGTCACTTTAGATAGACAAGCTTTCAAGAGCTTGTCTTGTATAATGACTTTTTACCTGTTTTTATGGCTTTGTAACTCACTTCTAGTTCCTAAATTCAATGTTGCTTGAGATTTGAGAAAGGGAGAGTCCTGACTGTTAGTACAATAAAAAGGTATAATAAAATATATATATATATATATATATATATATATATATATATATATATATATATATAATGCACATGTATGAGCCTGGTTCTGGTTTGTGTGCATTTCATTTGTGTCAGTAAACAAATATATTTGTCCATATCTATTCCCCCTTGTATATGTGATGTTTATCTGTTGTACACATTTGGTATAGGTAATTTATTTATTCATTTACTATAGAATTTACTAAAATATTACTACTACAATGTCATGCTAAAACAACTCTGTAACTCACACATATGTCTATATGTTATATAAAGGGGGTTTTCTATATGATTGAGAAAGGTCCTATAACTAGACAGAAATGTTTGGAGTGGAGAGCATACAATATGTGTGATTGGGAGTGCTATCTCATAAGAGTATTATATAATACACAATACAAAAAATATGGGAGCATTAAGCATTGCCAAACTTTAAGTTAATATCCTTACTCTTGTTTGATATTACAATTTCCTTTTTTTTTTGGAGTTTTTTTTTTTTCTTTTATATGAAAGTCTTTGTGGAACCTCTGCTACACTTTCACACTCATACCCACATACAAATTCACAAAAAGACACACTAACAAAGTCAGAGATAAGAGAGTTCTCTGGTGCACTGGGTAGTAGACACTAGCTATATTACTACTATACCCAGCCAGCTATGTGTCTCCATTGCATGACATTTTATTACACTATTCCCACTGACTGCAGGGAACTCATACAATGTTAGTATATTCATTTTCACATTCTGGGCAGGTGCAATATCTGCTCTCCATATGCTGAACTGGATATTATAAACTGTAGTTAAGCAGAGTAATGTTTCTATAAAGCAATCAGTTTCAGGTAGTGAGATTCCCATTCATCAAAATTCACTCTGAAGCAGGACACAAGCTGACTCAGTCAGACACTTCTCTAGCGGGTTAAAGACCCATGGGACTTGTTAAGGTCAATGGAAACAGTAAGCTAAAATCATTGTACATCTGGACAATCTGAAAATGACCTGCGATTATATACATTTAACCTGTTCCCAACCTGAGATAGTCACAGGATTTAAAGGAATATGAATACATATCAAAACAAGCAGTTCTCTTAAAAAATACATCCCACCATCCCCTGACATAGGGTGCTGAGAGCTGTATACCAGCTAGAATACAATGATCTGTTTTCTGGTCTGGCTTCTATTTATCCTAGCTAATAGATGGAAAGGGCAAGTTCATTCTCAGGTACAAACTAGTATTGAACATGTATTATTTTTAGGGCTGCAGACTTATATCGTTCCCCAGAGAAATGGTGTCATATAATTATTTGCCTCAGAGTTTGCAGTAGTTTTAGCAGAATTACATATTAGAAAACAGACAATTTCTAAAGTGATCTTAATAAAAGGGTTGTTTTATTGTGTACAACTTCATTTTATAAGTTATCAGTCATTTGCATATACAGTTCTATGACGTGTTGCCTGCAGGAGAACAGAAAATGAATAATCTCCTTTACAAGAGAAATATTGATCTTTTCACATCTTCAGCAATGCTTCTTTTTATAATTGCTGCAAATCCAATTAAAAAAAAAGTTTTGGTTAACAGGCATGTGACATGGCATTAACTGATTTCCAACAGGTTTATTTTATGTAAGATACATTCAAGCTAACTTGCTTCTTATTTTTAAGATGCAGCGTAATGAGATGGTCCTTTTGCGACTGACTCAAATGTCCATGGGTTAGATCCACTTTCTATGGAAAAAATAACATTTAACAAAGTAAGCAATAATCCAACCTGATAACAGTAACATATTGTGAGATGAACAAATATATAGTGGGTGCTTGTCAGGCAGACTCATAAAGATGATGATCTCTCTGAGATTTCCCTCTAAATTTTTTTTTAAGTGTGCATCTTTTGTCTCACTCACAAGTGATGGCCTTTTAACTCTAGGCTAGGGAATTATATATTATTTTTATTATTAAGGAAATCATTCCCTATAGCAGAATGCTTACAAGAATTAACAGAAAAACTGTAAAGAATCAGATTTTAGTCATAATAGTTTATTTCAGTCATCCACATCTGGTATTCTTTGTAGGATTCATGAATGGTCAATATAAATATCCTTTTGAGCTTATTTATTTGGATTCATATTTTCCTCTTCTTGTGCCTATTAATGAATATGTATAATATATAACGTATGGCATATATTATGTACAAACGTATGTGATGAAAACCTCCAGAGCTGTACAATGAAGAGAAGTGTGTAGATATTGTTGAATACAAGCATTTCTCTCAATCCACATAGCATGGGTTAAGCCAAAATTCTGCTATTTGCAGACATCTCTTTCTCCGTTAAATAAATATATACATCTATACGAATTTGATATTTTCAGTTAAACTTTACATAATATATTATCTTACACTGAACAAAAAATAGTTAAGACTGTGAGCATCTAAAGTATTTTGTGTTATATTTGTTCCCAAGTTTGAAGCTGCAGTTGAACAGAATTAATTTAAATCACATTGATAATTCAATCCCATGTAGCACACCATGCTTTCACTTACCAATATACAGCATTAGGTAATAAATATATTTTTGGGGTTTAAAATATGAATTGCATTTGACAAGCATCACAAATTTTAAACACTTCAGCATGTCCAACCGAACGAGGCATATTTAGCAAAATGAGAGATTTCTGGAGAAGTACCCAAGTTGGATCTTATATTTATATGACTGCCTTACTTGCTTAGATTACATATATATAATAACTGATAAATAAAACTGATAATTGGACATTTTTTAGCCAAATGCAAGGAGGTTTGTTGTTCGATACCATGAGTTTTTGGAGATAAAGGGAATCTTATTTATTCAAATAATGACTAAAGTACTCCCATGGATGGTCAGTCTACAGTGAAGTTGCATGCATTTCATTTAAACCAAAAGTTTTCCTTACATGGTTGATGTCTTTAGATTGTGGAATTGATGTACAATATTTAACCTCTTGCAGTCTGACTGAAAAAAGGTATTCCATTCATGTTTTAATTTATAATATATATTTTTAAATTCCCTAAATCTAAACATTCGCTGCTATTATTTGGGATGTTGAAGACCTAGTCTTTAAATAATAATATTGCACACCTTTGTTAGTAGTGCTAATGGGAGTCCTCCATTGATTTGCAGAAAGAATTCTCCAATCAGAGTCATCTGCCTTGCATCCTCCAGTTGGGAACTGAATGGGTTATTGAAAATGTTTCAGTGAAATGCCACTCTCCCTGCCTCTGTTTGATCTCTGCTTCCTCCTGAGTTTGTGCTGTGTGTTCAGGAAGGATCAGAATTGCTCACCCTATGCCACCATCCAGAAAGGGCAGGTTACAATTAAGGTTAATTTCTTCTATGTAAAGGGCATCACATCTGTAAAACAAAAAATATATTAGTACAATGATAATGTTATACTATATGCAGCTAATTCTTGGGGGATTGGGTCCACATCTGGCCCTAGGCTTGTAGTTGGACATCGTATCCCTGATATTTTGTATAGTCCAGTATGCATCCTCTTCTAAAAAATATGAAAGCAAATGCTGTGCCTTTCATGATATTTTTTTCTGCATGCGAGATTTGCCAAGCAGAGCTAATCCTGTAGATCAAGAAGTTAGCTAAGTGGCCAGACCTTGCAATCAGAGGTGTTGATTTATTTTGGTCAATGTGAAAAACTGTAAGGTAATGACTGAAACAGAAACAGATGCTATTTTAATTTTCCACAGCAAATTTATGACAACTTTGACACTGCACGCCAGCATTTCTAATACTTCTATATCCTTAGGTTGTAATAAGATCTGAAGGTGGATATGTAGTGAGTTAGCAAGTCTCCCAGAGGACAGCAGGGTACGGCATAATCATTGTGGGGAAGAATGGGTTCTTGCTGTACAGATCTTGTAGGTTTGCTTGCCTGCACACTAGTAACATGTACAATTCCCTCTGACAGACCCATTGCAGGGTATCATTTGTCATACATGCCTGCATCCTGTTCATTACACCCACGTACATACACCACATACATATCCTACACAGAATAAAAACACAGTGCCTGCAGGTTTTTCCTATTTCTTTTTTCCATCATAGTTAATTTCCTGAATATTTAATTGCACATCCTTATTATTTTCCTAGCAGGTCTGATATATTTCTTCTTAGAGTACTTTTCTTTTATATCTGTAAGTATGTATACTTTTATTTATAAAGCACCAATCGGTTACACAGCACTATACAATTCAACAACATAATATAATACAGACATGGGAAAAGTGCTGTATATAATACAAGTGAAGAAAATTACAGCGCATACAATCATGAATATACATTACTCTAAGAGGAAATTTATTAAACTCTTTATTAAGACCGCTCTGGCTCTTTCCGAGTTCACAGAGAAAAATCTCGCATTGTTCTCGTGAGATTTTTCGAGATTTTGAGATCGAGTTTTTCTATCTCGATTTCTCAGAATTTTCTATGGAAAGGTAGCCATGCTGCTAATGTAAAGTATGGCCCCTACCTTTCCAGCGAAAAAAATGTGAAAAATCGAGATTGAAAAACTCAATATAGAAATATAGAAAAATCTCGAGATTTCACTCGGTATATTTGGAAAGACAAAGAGCGTTCTTAGAAAGCTCATTTTGACCTGTTTGTATCAATTTGATCCGTTTCTCCACTTTTCACCACGTTATCATAATTTTTTTCCTGTTCAGCACATTGTCATTTATCCTCAATTTAGAAATTGGAAAATTAAATTAATCGATATCGAAAAAGATTGATATCCATAAACATTGATGCATCAATACCATTATACTTTACATTACTTTCAATGGAGCTCCTTCCTATTCCATCTACAAAATATTCTAAATCATCTCCAGGGAATAATGGGTTTTCCCCACCCTCAACAAGGTAAACACTTTTCAGCCATAAACAAGGTCAGAAGGGGCTTACAATATAGATATTTTCAACCTAATTACATTTGTATCGATATACCAGGAGAACACTTTTTGATTATGATAAATATCCCCCTAAGTGCCAGGCAATAACTGAAACAAAAGGATGAAGTTCCCTGCCCCATAAATCTTACAATTTAAATATTGGGCCCTTTTATATAGATGTTAACGAACCGTCCATAAAAATAACATACAGTTCCCAAAGCATATTTTTATCTCATTTTCATCATACCTCATTTGTTTCTAATTTCCTTTAGAAGGAAGTCCCACTGGCCTGGTCTACTATCCCATAACAACTAATCAGCACTTAGCATTCACTAGTTTGTGTAAGCACACATCTGGGCAAGCAGCACTGGTTAATTCATACCCTTACTGATGCTTTCCCTGTGTGTTTTTTACCCTATACAATCTATTTACTAATCATATATACAAACTAAAATATATCAAGGGAAAACTATTTTCAACAGTAGTGCTTAGAAATGAAAGCACACTGTGCACCTCAAATTCATGCTGTTAGTGTTAGTGAGCCAAGTGTAGATAACGGATAACATGAGTTTTATACACCACATGCCAATTTATTAAAATATAGAGGTTTCCTCCTTCGTCACAAGAGCCCTATTTTACTCACTGCAAAAAAGGAACAGATAAGCATAATCTCACCTGTTCTCATATTCTGTTTATTCAAGTGGACACATCTTTAACCCACCTTGGCTGATTGACTGTAAAACTTTTATGACTGTTGTATTCCTAGTGTCCTCCTCTGTGCAAACAATAAGCTATACAATGGGAGTTAAACTCTTTAATATAATTACCTTTGCCGTTTACAATTTTCACCAACAGTGGTAAATATTACATTTCTGCTATTATTATCTTTTAATTAATCAAGGAAATGCAGCATGGAGTTAATACAAGTTGTATTACCAATCATTTTGTCATACTGAATCCAAAATGATTCACAAACTTAAATAGCGTAATTGCAGTTGTAACAGCCTATTTTAAGCACCTAATCTAATCTGGGCATTTGCTACCACTTTTAAAACTATCTTTCTGGTTTAAGATAATAACGCACAATCTTCAAAAAGTATGTTATTAAATCTCAATTTTAATCAGCTTCAAAGCTTCAAATTGCAAAGTTTGTTAATTTTTTTTATATTTAAACAGCTTGCTTGGGTGGGCTTGTGCTTTTCTCTGTATCTATGGATAAAGGAACATATATAATAATATATAACTGGTTTCTGTGCTATCGTTTACACGGACAATCTTTGCCTTTGTTGATATAGAGGGGTTTATTCACTAAGGTACGAATTCCACTGTTGAATTCTCAAACAGCAGATTCCAATAGCAAATCCACGACAGTTTCCCCATTGAAAAGTTGCAAAATTTTTTAAAGTTAATATTGTGACAATTTTCCCATAATAAAGTCACGACTGTGACAATATTCTCATGATAAAGATGCAACTGCGACAGTAGCAGTCTATTGCGGCTGTCTTTATCTGGCGACTTCACACCTATACGCAACAATTCAGACTTTAGTGAACAACCCCCAGAAACTTCATAATTTGGATCAAACAGTGAATGCAGTGAATATTTTGTGACAGATGCATAATCAATTTTCAGTATTTATTTTTACATTGACTGTGACTTAATGTGCTTCCTCAGACTAACTAGACATTCTCTCATGGGCCAAACCATTCTTAGGGCAATGTCAAATGAGGAGTTATGACACTTAAGGGGGTAATTCAGCAAAGAGCGAACTTACCCTCCGATCCTTCGCATCAGTACGCAGAGACTGTTACACGTTCGCTGAGTTCTGCATGCGGACATCAGCGAACGCTTTAAAGGGATTCCAGTCTCTCGAAGCGTCTCGAGTAGAGCCTTGCGAGCTTCGCCGAGACTGAAATCCCTTTAAAGTATTTGCTGATGTCTGCGTGCAGGACTCAGCGAATGCGTAACAGTCTCTGCGTACTGATGCGAAAGATCGGAGGGTATGTTCGCTCTTTGCTGAATTACCCCCTGAGAGGGATATTTATTAAAGTTGATAAAAAAAGGTCACCATTGAAAAAGCTGCATGGACAAAAGTCACCAAGGAAAATTCGAGCTGAAA
>WMED01004915.1:0-20116 GCA_019650415.1 Pipa parva
TAAGTGGTGGAACTTGCACTATTGGTGACTGACTAAATACTTTTTTCCCCACTGTATCCACTTACAGTATAAATATACACAGTTACACTATCCAGACATACCCAGTTACAGTACCAAACATACACAGTTACAGTATTCAGATATACCAAAATAAAGTACCCAGACAGGCCCAGTTACTGTGCCCAGACATACCCAGATACAGTGCCCAGAAATACCTAGTTGCAGTGCCCAGATATACCCAGTTACAATGCCCAGACATACCCAATTACAGTGCTCAAACATACCAAGATACTGTGCCTAGATATACCTAGTTACAGTAGATATTTCTAATTCTATTTATAAAGAGCCACAAACTTACGCAGCGCTGTACAATTCATCAATACAAGTACAATACAGACATAGGAAAAGAGCATTATACAATACAATTATAATATCACAGATACATCACTTTAATAGCTAAATATATTAAACTCGGAAAGACCGAGAGCAAGTTTACCGAGCGAGATCTCGCATTGTCCTCACAATAATTTTTTTATTTTCCGAGATCGAATTTTTCAATCTTGAATTGCGATAAAAAGATAGCCATACTACTAATCTAAAGTATTGGCTACCTTTCCATCGAATCGACATTGAAAAACTCAATCTTGAAAATTTGAAAAATCTCGCGAAGACAATGCGAGATCTCGCTCGGTAAACTCAGAAAGATGAGGGGGACCTTTCCGAGTTTAATAAATTTTGCCGAAATGTAAGTGCCAGGATGTGGTTGACAAAAGAGTTTGGAGGCCCATGCCCCATAGAGCAATCTAAATACTTAGACATATGCACTTACAGTGCCCAATGCAGAGAAACACCCATAAACAGTACCCAGAAAAAAAATAAAAAAATACAATGCCACAAACAAAACCTGACAGCACCTACATAATAATATATATCTTTTCATTGTTATGATCAAAAACATGTAAGTTAAACTTCTGTGTCTGAAATACATGCAGTAGTATATAATATATGTTATGTCAAATAATGTGCAATAATCAGTTTTCTTGTTGTTGAAATATTTGGTACATGAGTATCAACATGCTGAAAAATGTTAAACTATTTTTACTCAAATACAGTCCGCAAACTCAACACCTACCAAACTATACATTCAAACTGTATTTATTCATTTTTTTATATAGTGCTACTATATTACACAGTGCTTTACAGAGATTTGTCATTCACTTTAGCCCCTGCCCCTTGGAGGTTACAATCTAGGGGGGAATTCACGATAGCCCTAAGTGAGGTGCGGAGTCTTTGCTTCACTTCGGACTGACTGATATGCGCTCTGAGGCAACTCTTTTAGTCTCGTCGAGACTGGAATCCTTTTAATGCGCTCGCTGATGTCCGCGTGCAGGACATCAGTGAGTGCATATCAGTCTGTGCGAAGTGAGCCAAAGGCTTCGGAGCTCACTTCGCACAATCGTGAATTCCACCCTAAGGCTCATGCTATACAAGATCGTGATTTACCTTGTCTAAATCTGTTGGATACTGTTAAATGTAGATGGTAGCATTTACAAAATAAAAATGTTTTATGCCGAAACAACACTTGCAGATTAAAGTTAATCTATAACTTTGTTTATTATTTTATTGCAGTTACAATTGAGAATAGGTGTTATTTATCATCTCATGTTTTGCTAAATGTTCCTTCTAATACACTGCACTTGCTACGTTGTGCTTTATACACAGTAGTTGTACTGTAAGAACAATTTTACATCACCGTTATAAATAGATTTCTTATACAGAGATTATTCTAAATTATATTTTGCTAAAGACATTTAAGACTGCAGCATGTTTTCTAGACTATATATATGTTGTACAATAACTATTTTGCATTCATGAAAATGAAGAAAACCAGCAAACGCAGCTGTGCTGCAAACCTTTATTGGGCAACAACTAGTTAGGAAATGTATAATTATGATAGTTACCTTTAGCCACTGTACAAGTCAGGGCTGGATTTGTGCTTTTCCCTATCCATCATTATGGTTGCAACAGCTTATTGCTCTTCTTGATGGATACAGAAATGTTTAATACAGACTGTATAATATGTTCTTTAGATATTATTTAGCTATCACCTTATTTAGTTGTAGGGTTTCTAGCAATTGAGTTTTGGGAAGAGGATAATTTTGATTGTAACTGACTTTAGATGACTTGAGCATCTGATATTTGATACTTCAAGATACAGATAAGTAGATTCACTGGAGGGCGTGACTACAGCAGATATACTTGCTACCTATCCCATATGGACTGAGCAATCCCTATTACCATGCACCCTCATCGTCATAGGAACATGCACTGGGCCCCCTAGGCCACTACTCTCCTGTTGGGGTCTTGAGCTACCCAAGTAAATATCTCTACCCTGCCAACTCTCATTCCCTAAGGTGAGCTAAACAGTGTAGGCTCTCTATTTTAAGGTTCCCTGTTGTGTCCCTCCACCAGGAGGGTGGAGAGTGAGAAGTTGCTCCTGCAACTCTCACATGGCAAAAAGCCAAGACACACCCAAAGCATTTGTTTATATAAACTACAGTCAAACTCTAATTGTATATTCTATTTCTGAACAGACTATAAAAAGGCCCAGAAACTTCTAGAATATTCCTTATATATTATACTATAACAGGAATGGCGAACCTATGGCATGCGTGCCAGAGAGGGCACGCAGAGCCCTCTCTGTTGGCACATGAGCCGTGCGCGCAGACATCAGCATGTGCATTAAAGGGATTCCCTTCTTGGCAAGAGCATAAGAGTTGCCTCGCCGAGACGGGAATCCCTTTAATGCGCATGCTGATGTCCGCGCGCAGGACATCAGCATGCGCATCTCAGTCTTTCCGAAGTGAGGCGAACACTACGCACCTCACTTCGGAAGATAGTGAATTCCCCCCTATATTTTTTATGTCATTTCTACATGAACATGCGGTGAGCATCAGTACTGTGTTCTGTCTAGTGCTGACAAGAGTAGTGAAAAACATAACAAATTTTATGCATGTTAAGTACACTGACAAGATTTTACTGGGGTTTTTTTTCCTCTGTGGAGTAAAGGTCATTTTTTAAAAATCTTAGCGACACAAAAAAAGGATCATGGGAGTATATTTGTGGATCACTTAAAGTCATAAATAAAAGGTATCCATATTCCTTTTTAGATAAAGCAATTAAGGAAAAGTTTGGTTTTACCTTCGGAATCTGAACTGTTAATGCAACATTTTATTGCAGTCCATGTTTGACAGGAAGACATGAAGCTGTTTATATTCTAATTGAGTGTTACTGAAGCATTCTTGGAAATTATACATTGAATGGGATTTACGTGTTTGCAGGCACCATCCTAACAAGTTCAAGATGTCGTAATTGCTTTTAAGCCCAAATAGAGAACTTTAATACAGAAATACCCTTGAAAATTAAAAGCTCCACCTTAAATAAAACTGAAAAACACTTTTTCTTACTTGAATCTGGAAAATTATTAAAGAAATTGAAAGAAACATGCAGCCTGAAACATAAAGATTTAAAGTATTTTAAGAAGATTTAGGGATCTACTTGATAATAATATGACATGCACATAAATGCACTTTTATGTGTTTTTTACTTTATACTGGTGAGGACATTGGTTTTCCAGGAGTTTCCCTAAGGTGTGGCCCTGGGCTAATCTGAAAGTAACTTATCATAGTTTATAAGGCTAAAAAAAGCACAAGTCCATTCAGTTCAGCCTGTTTTCCTGCAATGTTGATCTAGAGCAGGGGTCCCCAATCTACGGTTCGCATCCTCATATTAGGGAAAAGATTCCTTCCTTACTCCAAATATGGCAATCAGAATAAATCCGTGGATACACTCAGCTCCCAGTTATCTATTACCCATAACTTGTAATGTTCTTACACTGAAGGAAAGCATCCAAACCAGTTTTGAACTCTTTTATGGAATTATCTAAAACAACTTATTCAGGCAGAGAGTTCCATAACCTCACTGTTCTTACAGTAAAGAACTCCTTTGTAGGCTGGTGTAGCATCTTTATTTCTAAACGCAGAGGATGCCCCCTTGTTATATGATATGCCTAAACAAGAGACCTAAATAGTTTTGGAAGCTTGTATTTACCATCTATTCAGTTAGCCAATAAACGGTATCACCTATACTCAACTTGCCCCTTGTTATACTAACAGTTCTTGGTATAAATAGATTGTGGGAGAAATCTCTATACTGACCCCTAACATATTTATTCATGATTATTAGTTCACCCCCTAATCTTATTTTTTCTAGACTAAACAAGCCCAGTTTTAATAATCTTTCTTGGTACTGTATATTGTTCATTCCTTTAATTATTTTAGTAACCCGCCTTTTAACCCACTCAAGTTCAGCCACATCTTTCTTGTGCCCAAAACTGCACACAGTATTCCATGTGTGATCTGACCAGTGCTTTGTAAAGAGGTATAATAATGTTCTCGTCATGTGCGTCTATATCCCTTTTCATGCACCACATGGTATGATTTGCTTAGGAAGATGATGCTTGGCACTGGTTGGTACAGTTAAGTTTATTGTCAACTAAAATTCCTAAATCTTTTTCCATGTCTGCTTTGCCCAGTGTTTGTCCATTTACAAAATAATCTAGACATGCATTTTTCCTTCCCATATGCATAACTTTACATTTATCAGTGTTAAACCTCTTTTGCCACTTTCCTTTCCAAACCTGCAATGTATCTAGATCCATCTATAATAAAATACTATCCTCCTTTGTATTAACTACTTTATACAGTTTAGTGTTATCTGCAAACATTTATATTTTATTATGCAATCCCTCAGCAAGGTCATTTATAAATATATTGAAGAGAAGAGGGCCCAAAACTAACCCCTGGGGAACCCCATTATTAACAGTAACACAGTGTGAGTATGTACCATTTATAACCACCCTCTGTTTCTTACCACTGAGCCAGTTACTAACCCACTTACACACATTTTCCCCCAGTCCAAGCATCCTCATTTTATGTATCCTCATTTTATATTTTATGCATCCTCCTTTTGTGTGGCATATTATCAAATGCTTTGGAAAAATCAAGGTATATGACATCCAGTGACTCCCCTCTGTCTAGTCTATAACTCACCTCCTCATAGAAGGTAATTAAATGTGTTTGGCAGGATCGATTTCTCATAAACCCATGTTTATATGGAGTTATACATTTTTTTTATGTTCAGATATTTCAGGATAGCATCTCTTAGAAAACCTTCAAACAGTTTACCCACAATAGAAGTTAGACTTACAGGTCTATAGTTTTCAGGTTCACATTTTGACCCCTTTTTAAATATAGGGACCACATTTGCAACACGCCAGTCATTTGGAACAGTTCCTGTCATTATAGAGTCCCTAAATATTAAATATAATGGTCTATCTATGACTGAGCTTAGTTCCCTTAAGACCCTAGGGTGTATATTGTCTGTACCCAGTGATTTATCAATTTTAATCATGTTAAGATGTCACAGTACTTCATCTTAGGTTATATGATAACATTTAAGGGGGCATTTACTTTATTTCTCTTCATTTCACCTGATATTTCATTGTCCTCTGTGAACACAGTGAAAACATATTTAATAAATTAACTTTCTCCGGATCTGTGTCTACCATAATCCTCTCCTTATTTTATAAGGGACCAACACTATTAGTTTTAGGGGGTTATTGACTAAAGTGAAAATTGGACTGTTGAGGTGAATTCTCATCTCTTTGTGTGGCTACTCCCTGATTCTCTACTCCTTATTGACTAAACTGCAGATTCCCATAGTAAAGTCGCAACCATGACAATATCCCTAGAATGAAGTCACAATTGTGACAGTAGCCGTCTATTGTGTAATGTGTAAATGTCGTTAGCTGGTGAAATTACCACATCGCAGAGTTTGCTGAATATCCAAATATGGGAAAGTGGTGAATTCACACCTTTATGCGACAATTCCAGCTTTAGTCAATAACCCTATCAGGGCGTAGCCACTCGAAGTGATGACAATTCGCTTCGACAGTCAAATTCTCACTTTAGTCAATAACCCCCTATCCCTTTGTAGTGTTTCTATACTGCATTCCTGTTTTAGAACTGTAAATACTTTCTTTTTGGCAGTTATAGCCCCCATTTAATCTTTATTCATCCACATAACATTCATCCATCTTTTATTTCTATTTTACCCCTCACAATGAGTAGTCAAGATTTTTTTTTTTAACCCCATTTAGTGTCTGTACTAGTGTCAGTGATAGTAAGGGCATCTCTAAGCTGTCGAAATTTAGCATTTCTAAAGTTAAATGCTTTAGTGGCCCCATGGTGCTAAATCCCACTTAACCCCTCTGCTAAGGAGCCAGAATGCTATCGGGTGTCATGGCCGCTGCTGCATTACCCGTACGGAGCCAGATAAATCATGGCTCCATATCATGGCGCAGCGACATGACACGCACGCAGGTGCTGGTTCCGTGTCACGGCGCTGCGCCATGACACGCACACGGGTAGTGATTCTGTGTCAGGGCACAGCTTCATGACACGTAGCGAAGAGGTTAAGCTTAACTGGAAATCTATGATATTATGGTCACTATTTCCTAGGTGTCCCCCCCCCCACCTGCTCCTTTGTTATTGTGTCAGGTCTAATATTAGCAACAAAAATAGTAGTCTCCGGCACTCCCAATGTAAAATCAATAATTTTATTCAAGTAATCATTAAAAACAGGATTCGGGATGATATCCAATAAATTCAACGTCAGACACCCCCTTACGCGTTTCACGCTATGGGCGCTTAATCAGTTGGACATCATCAATTGGATCAATGGACATCATCCTGAATCCTGTTTTTAATGATTACTTGAATAAAATTATTGATTTTACATTGGGAGTGCTGGAGACTACTATATTTGTTGCTATTGGAATGGGCTTTTTCCTCTGAGCACCCCACACTCTTCAACATGCGAGCCATATGCTGCTGAACCTCTGGGATTGAGCAAACCTTACCTTTTGCTAGGTCTAATATTAGGTTGAGTGGCGTCCCTTTATCCCTCTTCTTGGTTCCTGCACCAGTTGAGAAAGATAATTGTCTTTCTCTATTAATAAAAAACTGTTTTGTCAATAGCAAAAGATAATTACCTTTCTCAAGTAGGGCCCCTTATGTTTGTCAACAGTGAGAGTGAAGAGCATTTTGCAGCAGCCCCCCACCCTCAGGTATTGAGGGCTCTGGGGAATTGGTCATTTTGCCCACACACGCAAAACTAGCCATGACAAAATATTCTTGCTCGTGGATGTGTCCTCCATCTTTCAGCGTCTTCATGATGAGGTTGGAGCTGGCAATGGGCTCACAGGTTCCTTTATACTTTGGTGATGGGAGGAGCTAAAATTGGGCTTACAAACCTCCTACTTTTGAAAAAGGTGTGGACAAAAGCTTGCACTAACATTAAGATTGCAGTGGAGAAGAGGAAGGGTTTCTTTATGCAGTAGCTCTCAGGTGCTGCAAAACATATATCAATAAGGCTTAGCTAATACAGGACTTTTTTATGAATAGGTTTTAATTCATTTAATGCATCATCATCATTTAGGATGATTTTCTGCACCACCACTGACTGGGTAGCCCCATTCCCCACACGCCCATTTTTTGTTCCTGCAAACATTCTAAAATTATCCCAGGTGGGAAAAGATGGCTGAAAGCAGCAAAAGAATGGAATCAAACACAAATCCCCTCCCGTTTGCAGTCAAGGGGACCTTATATAATACATTATATAATACATTTATACTGTATGTAGTGCTCTAAAACTAACAACCTCAATGCAAATTTTCAACTAACATTTCATACCTTCTAGTAATATTTTCGAATATTGGTAAGTGCAGATGAAATATATAGTAGGCGTGAATAATATTTTCAGTTTTATGTGTTTCTATGTCCTTTAACTTTAATACATATGTCATACAGAAACCACCCTTATCTTATTTTCCTTATATCCTTCTCCTCTTTTGTGTCCACCGATAATAAATGTATAATGAAGAGTGCATCCTAACCTGATGGCATCCTTCCGAATCTACATGACAACTGTTACCCATTCAGCGGCTAAAGGTATTAAATTAAACCTCGTTCTGTCGTCTCGCTTAGTTACAATATTCCACCTGCTAGTAATCTCTGTGCACGTAATGTTTTAAAATAATGACTTTTCCAAAAAACTAGGTTTCCTTGTGTATTTTGCAAGGAGAGACTGAAGGTCAGACCCACTATTTAAAAAAAAAAGGCTGTGTCTGACATTTCTGTATAAATTCATCATGGGACCCAAAACAAATATAGAACTCTGAAATCCTGAATGTAAAACATTGGAATCTAGATTACTATTCCTTGTACGCGAACTTTCAAGAATTTTTTTCAAACCGTTTTTTTTTTTTTCCAAAAGTTGTGACTGCGAAATTCTCCTTTTATAAACAATGAGTTTTTTGTTTTTTTTATTTCCAGATCTCATACTGCCCTCTACAGTTGTGAAAACTCATGGCAGTCTGCAGTTATTCAGCTGCTGCAGTTTCCGAGTTTATGTGCAAAGGGCTCATTTTACAAACACATTTCTAATTTTTTTTTTTTTTTTTTTTTTACTGGGAGAACCCTTGAATGCAATTTAATTCTAATTAAAGTCTGAATAGTCACGTAAAGGTTCAAACTCGCATTCATTTGCCACTTCTCCATCTTCAATTCATCTTCCATTCAGTGATTCTAGCAGTCACTGACCTATGGAGCTCTTCCTATTACTTTGCATGTGCATGCACACATAATTCAGCTATATACTGTATTTTAGTGAGTGAGTGAATAGTGGCAATGTTTCTGTTACAAACACACTGACATCCACACATATGAACCACACTTGGGAACTCTCGGGGCCATATTGACTAAAGGCTGAATAGTTACATAGAGTTCTGAATTCACATCTATTCTCCATTTCTCTATGTTCGCTTATTGATCAAACTCTGCGATGTGGCAAATACGCAACTGATTCTGGTGACTAATAGTCACGGTCTTAAGGAGCACTTTGCGTGCATGTGCACAGGTACTTCTACTATTGACTAAGCAGCAGAGTGTGTCAGAGGAGCGAGTGTAACTAGGTGTATAGTTCTGAATTCACCTGTTTGACTTCTCCACATCAGAGTGGCAAAGTGGGGGTCTGTTGTCAGGGCTCTGCATTTTACTTCTATGCAACTAACTATGTCACATAACACATCCGACAGTGATTGCCTCTGTCCACTTGTTCAACAAGTCTATTCACCACTTAGAGGGTAATTCATCAAGCTGCGAAGTGAGCTACGATCCGTTTGGCTCACTTCGCTAATAGTAGTATGCGCATGCTGATGTCCTGTACGCGGACATGAGCATGCGCAATAAAGGGATTCCTGTCTCGGCGAGAACAAAAGAGTTGCCTCGCTGAGACGGGAATCCCTTTAATGCGCATGCTGATGTCCGCGTACAGGACATCAGCATGTGCATACTACTATTAGCGAAGTGAGCCGAACACATCGTAGCTCACTTCGCTGCTTGATGAATTACCCCCTTAGTCAGTAATGAGAAGTGAATTTTTGACTATTTTGGAGATGTGACTTTAGTTGTAGCAAGGTGAATTCCACAGCTAAATTCACTCTTCAGTCAATCAGCCCCTCAGGGTTTGACCCAAATCTTGGGATTTGTGGCCAGAATTTCACCATTAGGTAGCCCAGAGCAAAATATTACCAAATGATTTACAGCTCTTTGATCGCTGGGTTCTAAAAGGAATTATACAGAAGTATTTGCTTAATTGTTCCTTTCAGTTCAAACTTGAATATTGCTTTAACTGCACCTGTCAATTCAAAACACCTCAAACCACTAATACTAATATACTGTAGGTTGTACTAATGAAATAAATCTTTTTGTAAACAAACATGTATTGAAAAAATATACCTTTAAACAGCATTTCTCTCTGTGATCTTCCCTGTCAGCCTGCCTTTTCTTTTCCGGGTCTGGTGGAGTGGACAGAGTTTTTTATTGGACTAACAGTCAGTTTAAATAGACAAGCTTTCAAGAGGTCTGTCCTCTTGAGATTTGATAAATAGAGCTCATCTATTTAAACTGATTTTATTGCAATACTCATATATATATATATATATATACATATATACAGTATATACAGTATATCACTAGTTAACCAGCATTGTGATACACTGTATACCACACTAGTTAACCAGCATTGAAATTCACTGTATATCACACTAGTTCACTAGTTAACCAGCATTGTAGTTCACTGTATGCACACTAGTTCACTAGTTAACCAGCATTGCAGTTCACTGTATATGATATACGTACAGTGAACTGCAATGCTGGTTAACTAGTGTGATATACAGTATATCACACTAGTTAACCAGCATTGCAGTTCACTGTATATCACACTAGTTAACCAGCATTGGAACGCATTATTTAAAGAGAACACTTTTATGACTTATACAATTGGGTACAGATAAAATGACCAAAAAATAAAATGAACTACATCATGTATTAATTTATATATGGGCAAAATTTAGTAAACTTGAAAAGGTCGATTTTGGTCTTTTTGAGAGTATTCCCTGGAAATACAGTATCTCTGCTCGATTGGTAAATATCGATTGATATTTTCTGATTGATTTTTACTGATTAAAACATTTTGATTGGATTTTTGGATGGAAAAATAACCAAAGAACTAATGTAAGGTATGGCTACTTTTTCATCAAAAAATTTGATCAGTAAAAATTTATAAAAAAAAATATTGATTGATATTTACAGGGAATAAACTCAAGAAGGCCAAATCGACCTTTTCGAGTTTAGTAAATTTCACCCATAGTATACAATTTATTCATTATATATATTAAATTATGATATATTTATTTACAAATATATTCATTGTAGCTTTGTTGGGTTATAGAGAGCAAGTTATGAATATACTGTATATTATTAGTGGCTCTGAGAAAGCATGGGTATAGTACACAGGCCTGTAATCTGAGCAGCAGAAGTACTTGTAATTTGAACCTTGACTGTTATTTAAAGCAGACCTTCAAAGTGCAATGGATTCTGTCCAATAGCAGCAGTCTGAAGTCGCTGAACTCTCCTAGCCTCCACCTGATCTGGATGGAAAGACATCATGGGTACACAGCCAATTGGTAGAAGGTGGGTGGTGCACTGATGACATTACTTTAAAATTTTTAATGACATCACTGGCACACAGCCAGTCAGGAAAAGGTGACAAGGTGCCTTGGTGACGTCACTAAAAATGTAATCAGTGCTGTCCTGACTAATAAAATACCTCCTGGGATTTTGGGGGGATGGGCATAAAGACACACCATTTGGATTCTGAAAAATGTTGGCATGGCCTGGTTATATTGTGAATACTAATGCCAGATGAGCTCCAGCTGTAAACAAGTAGGCCATGCTGGATTTACTTCTGCTTTACAAAGCTTAATTTTAAACAGCTAATTTATTAATTTCTATAATCTGTGAAAGTGGATATGCTGTTTGTGGGGGGTATATGAGAGAACTAGTGTAGGGAATTACCATTAAAGGTTAGACTCAATTTTCCTTCGTAGAGAGTGTGAAAGGTAAGTGATCAATGATGAAATATAGCAAAGTTGGTTGTTGTGATGGGGGGGGTTCTCCCAGTGGGGAGCCAGGCGAACCTGCTCACACATCTACCCAAAATGACCATCATGTCTAATGAAAGATAATTAATTGTTTATTTAGAAAAAAATATAGCTTACCAATATAATAGGAAAACATTGCCAAAAGGTTCACTCAGATGAAATCTATTTCAGCATCATCACAATATTCCTTAAATTAAACATAATGAAATTCCATCAGTACCACCTGTTGTCTTGAATATTGCTTTAGTGAAAGCTCTTTTGTCTTAATAAAGATGCTCTAAAAATCATTATAATTAAAACAGTACATTATGTTATTCACCTAACAATGCTTAATTACCTGCGTTGATTATTTCAAAATAAAGGAAGAGACAGTTTCTGTGAAATGAGTATTTGATTTTTACCATTTTACATATAAATAGGAGTCGATCGCAAACTGAAAGGAAAACTAAACTTTGGCTTAATCCTTTATTAAATTGATTGGTTTTATAGATATGAATAAAATATAAAGTGCTGAGACCACCATAAAGAGCTGACATCTGAATCACCATTAAGTAGTTATTAGCTACTAAATCACAGTTCCCTAACAGCACAAGGCATCCGTTTTGCTTAATGTAAAATTTGGTAGAATCCTAAAGCTATTTTTCAGTGTTTGTCTCTAGGTCCCTTGTGTAAGGGGACAAGCCTGGGAACCAGCATTGCCATGTTCAAGGCATTGAGCTTCTCCTCTAGGCCATGGAGGAATACAAATAATCTGTTATTCTGGTAATTCTAGGGAGTTCACTATCCTCCAGGAATTTCCTACCTTCTCAGGTATATTTAATAATTTGGATTTAGATGCAGCCTATTGAGTAACCTGTCAGCCAATTGCAGGTCACTTTACTATTTAGATCGCTGGCAGATTCACCTTATCTTTGCTTGAGTAAGGAGTAACTCCCCTACTTATGCTTCTGTGTAGTTTTCCTTCTTTTGAGCAGTATCCTGTGATTTTCTGTTTTGCCCAGTGTCCTGCTACTCTGCTGGGATTCCTGTTTTCTCCAGGCAGTCATTGTGTTTCCTGTAGTTCTAGTGCCTGTTCATCAGCTGCCACAGAGAGATACCCCTGGGGGTCGCGACCTGTGAGCACCCGGCAGCGAAGTCCAAGTTCCCTTGCGTAAACCTTTGGTGAAAACGGAGGTGCTCATTAGACTCTGTGCCCCAGGTGGAGCTAATTGCCATCCTCTGTTGGTCCAGTGGATTCACTAAAACCAATTCTGACTTCCTTCTACCTTGTTTTCAGTTAAGGAAGACATTTCAGACAGGTGTATGCTTCCCACTGTGTGGAAAAAGTTTTAGAAATGTTAATTTCTGTTCCAAAATGAATGACTGTACCACTGGACATAAAGTGAGGTCCACAGAGACATGCTTTGACAAGTACAGTGTAGAGGAAATCAAGTTCCCCATATAGAGTTCTGACTTTAACCACACTAAACACCTCTGACATGAATACAAATGGGATTATATAGATGTCCTTGGTCAACATCCATGCTTGACCTCAAAAATGCTCTTTTCTCTAAATCAGAAGTTGGCAACATTTGTAGAGGAGGGAGTCGTTTCTTCTGAGTCGCAAAGGGGGAGGAGCGATCACATGACCTGCCGACAGCCAATCAGCAGAGGTGTCGGAGGTCATGGACGGGGCCAGCAAGATGCACTCCGAGCGACAAGGTGGCTAAAGAGCCGCACTTTGCTAACCCCTTGCCTAAATGATTACAAATTCTAACACACCTACTACTAAATTTTAAGAAAAGCTTTCCCAGAAGAGTGAAGGTGGTTATACAGTAGTTGCAGAAAGGTGCATCTTTATATTAATGCAAATTATTCTGGAATGGGAAGTCCAACAAACTCATACAGATATTATGGTCAAGTGTCCACACATCTTTTGGCCAGATACTGTAGCATTACAGTAAGGAACCTTTGTGTTATGACATCATCATTTTGAGCCTAAGTGATCCTTATGAAAAGGGGTACTCCAGCTTCCAAACATTTGTAATCACGGATGAGCCTTATAGATAGGTGTATTACAATTGTAATTACTGCCAACAACAATTGTATTGTATTTTATTGCATTTACATATTACGCAGCGCTTTACAGAGATTTATCATTCACTTCAGTCCCAGCCCCATGGCGCTTACAATCTAATTTCCCTATTTTCTTAATGATTAGCTCCAAAACATATTTATTAACTTGGTTACTCCTTCCCAATTAATTTCTCTTCTGTGCTATTGAGTTAGTCATGCTTAGACATCAACTGAGCATAGTGAGACAAATACTATAATGAATATTACCATTACTTTATAACTGTCATGAGCGGAACTTATCTTGCAGCCACACACCTCGTGTTTCTGGCGCAAATGGCTGGGGTGCTTGCCTGGCTGTATTCCCCAGCACTTCTGGTGAATCACAGCCAGCTGACGTCACATGTGATGTTAGCGGAGGGAGATTTAAATATAAGTGCTGTGGTTAGCACAACGCTGGAGTATCAATTGTCTATCTAGGATGTGGATTGTATGCCTGGTGTTTTAGAATCTATAACTCTGCTGCATCTATGCTAAGTCTCTTTGCTTCAAGTCTTCTGCAGTGTTACAGCTTTGCTAATACAGCTTTAAAGGGATCAGCTCAAAGTTCCAGCTAAGAGGTTTTGCATTATCTGAGTGAGTCTCTTCACAGATAGCACTGCAGCTTCAGTCAAGTACAGCACAGGTATGTCTCTGCAGCATTTAACCAGGAGTGAGAGTCCCAGAAGAGGAACTTGTACTCTGCACTGCTTCCAGGGGGTGCTGTGTGTTACAGTTCAGCGTGTGCCCTGGGGCACTGTGAGTGAAGTTTTTCTACTTTGCTGCACTAAGTATAACCCATCTACATTACAGTTCTGTTGAACCAGGTATCCACCAGAGTTCCCATGTGAGTCAATCCAGCTGCCACCAGTGAGGGGTTAACCTGAGGGCCGCAACTAGGGAGGAGCCTGCCGCAAATGCCATACCCCCTTGCAGGGGTTTCAGGTTAAAGACTTGGCCCTCCTTAGAGTACGCTCCTCATTGTTAACCAGTGCCAACTCCCACTGTGGTACAGAGTATTCATCCTAACCCCTATGTTCACTATTTGGATTCAAGTCTCCTGTTTCTGCACGCCTGTACACCTTGGACCTTCCAAAGTTGTACCACCATGTTCCTGTGTGCTTACCTGCACTTTGCCACTGTATATCTTAGTGCCTCTAGAGTAGTACCACCTTGCACTGGCATTCTTATGTGTTCTACATTTTGTACACCTTAATAATTCAGAGGTGTAACGGACTCTTGGTTCGCTATAGTGCTTCTAATGGCTACCCCTTGTGTGTTCCCTGAGATCCATGACAATAACACATTAAAAAATGAAGTATGTTAAGTTGCTATGTGCAACGTGTTAGACATTTGCATTATGTGCAGAACTGTTTTGCATATACAGTATATCTGACATATGATCGAGGGCTCATTCCTATTAGAAGTAGAAGCAGCATTTTAAAAGCAGGACCCTGACCTAAGGAATTGCATAACTGATAAGCACATTCACATTCTAACATGCAGATCTGCCAACAATCTCTATTTCAGTACAGACAATAAGAGGCACTCTGATTTTTCTCAGATTAAGAATGTTAGCAGTTATGAACCTATGGTAATCTAAATGGTGTTTCTTTAAATGGCTGATAACGCATTGCCATGGCTAGTTCTTAGACTTATTGCAGATCGGCTTGTCATTTAAACTTCTGCTGTGCACAGAAGTTTTAAATGCCACTGTAGTAATCATTGTTTACTCACCAAGACTTCTGGGAATTATTGTAATTGCAAGTAAAATATTTTTCACTATTCCTAGAAAATACCTACAAATGGGTACTGCTATTTATGCTGACCTCATTTCTACATTGCTCTTTTTTATCATTACTGGTCTTCCATGACTTAAGCCTGTTAACTGTAATGTGGACTGGATTGCTAGGCAGGTCATTTCCTTCTGTGCTTTGTCAACATTACTTTATGTCAGACCTGGGTAAGGGGCGGCCCGCGGGCCACATCTGACCCGCCTCCTGTCTCTGACTGGCCCGCCCGGGATCGCCCCTCTCCCTACCTGCTTATTCCTTGAGCCGGCTGTCTGCTTTAGCTCTAGCATCCCTCCTCCTCCTCCTGTAACTTCCTGTCAGCGGCAGGAAGTTGTCAACTTCCTGTCGCTGACAGAAAGTTACAGGAGAAGGAGGGAGGAGGGACACTGTAGCGCTAAGCGCTACAGCAGAGACTGCCAGCCCAAGGAGCTGCAGGTAGGGAGACGGCTAAGGAGGGAGGAGAAGGAGAAGGGGGGGTAAGTATTAATGTAGCGCCCCCCCTCCTTCACAAGGTAGTGACTAGGAAGGAGCGAGCAGCACAGTCTGGGAGGGGTTGTGTGGGGGCAGCAGAGTGTGGGAGGGGGTTGTGGGCGCCGCAACCAATTGTGCGCAACAGGGCCAATTGTGCACCCGTCCGCGAGACACAATGGGGGCGTGGCCAACCGAACGCTAGACACGCCTCCGGCCCTCTGAAGCTATCCGGGCCATTCACACGGCCCGATGGCAATAATAATTGCCCACCCCTGCTTTATGTCATGACATGACACTTTACCACTATAACACTCTTATGATCTGCACATTGATTTCATTCTTGGACCATAGTAGTATGTACCCAGCAGGGGTGATTTTCAGCAGGATCAAGCAGGGTTGATAATCCAGTTACATTTTTAAAAATAGTTGTTTGTACCATTATCCAACAGTTTTCTATAGACAATAAATGTAAAGTGACCCAGTTCTAGATAAATTAGAAAATTAATTAGTTCTGGTACTGAGTATTAGTCAATTCATATCTCTGGTAGGGGGTGATGATTACTTTGTGGAAAGTAAAGATCAATCCTTGTGACTCTTTATAAACTACCCTCTTTCCCTTATACAGTGTTGTATTAGAGTTGTTACAGATACTAAATTCAGCTAAGTTCTCAGTTGTAGATCTATAAAAAGCATATATTATTATTCTTATTAGTGAGAGGGATAAGTGGGATAAATTCACGTACCATCAGCATTTTCATTACTCAAGGTCTTATGCACCAAATTGAGAATTAGATTATCAAGGTGTATCCGTGTAATTTTGGGATGCTACGGATTCGCTGCTACTAAGCGTAGCAAATAAGTGAAAGGCATCATACATAGGGGGTAATTCACCAAAGAGTGAACTTACCCTCCGATCGTTCACTTCAGTATGCATAGCCTGTTATGCACTCACTGATGTCCTGCACGTGGACATCAGCGAACGCTTTAAAGGGATTCCAGTCTCGGCGAAGCTCGTGAGGCTCTACTCGAGATGCCTCGCGAGACTGGAATCCCTTTAAAGTGTTCACTGATGTCCACATGCAGGAAATCAGTGAGCGCATAACAGGCTATGCATACTGAAGCGAACAATTGGAGGGTAAGTTCGCTCTTTGGTGAATTACCCCCATAGTGTGAAATAGTCAGTTGGACATCAATCCCCTAATTCACTACTTTTACCTGCAAAGTAAAACTGGTGAATTTGTTACAGTACGCCTTGCTGAATTTACTACTGAGACAGACTCCAACACTTGATGAATGGGTAAATTACCTGTGCACATGTATGCAAAAGTCTGTGAAGTTCTCCATATCTTCTCCAATGCTGAAAGCATTGAAATTTAATGCAAATTCACCACATTGCAGAGTTTGCTGAATACCCAAATATGGGGAAGAACCAAATGAATGCAAATTCAGACCTTTGAGCAACTGTTCGAACTCTAATGAATAAGCCCCTCAGTCTTTTTGACCTTGTAATGAAAATTTTAAACACCTGATTAAAGTGGACCTGTCAGGTCCACTTACGAGATTTTTCTTTAGGAAGCAGGGAGTTTTCTTAGCTGAATTCTACAAGCATTGAGACTGTAGTAATGCTTCAAGCATTAAGACTGTAGTAAAAGAAGCAAACTCCCTGCTTCTTTTCTGCTCCGATGCCTGACTTGAATCAAAAGTTGGGTTGGGCAGAGCTAAATGATAATTGACATTATAGGTCCTCCAATCAGATCCCTGCTAGATCGTGATTTAAAGGATCTGATTGGAGGAACTTTGGTCAGTCATCCTTTTATCCCAACCAGACTTGAGATTCAAGTTGAGTGCCCTATTCTCACCATGCTAAACCTAGTGATGTTTTAGCAGTGGAACCTGAAGCCACAGAGAATACAACAGGGATTATACTTTGCACAGCTTCTAGGAACATCTTCATTAACTTTACTTCTCCCTAAAACTAAAGTCAGAAGAGAAAAAATATATCGCTAGAGACCAATTAAGTCTTGGTATAAAATAGGCCCTACAGCAGTGGACAAAACAAATATCCCCCGGCGCCTCTATCCCCCGGCGCCTCTATCCCCCGGCGTCTTGCGCAGCTCAGCTGAGCCGCGGCTCAACAGAGCCGTGTCTCCTGACTGCAGCCCGTTAAAGAGCCACACTGAAGGCTCTAAAGAGCCGCATGTGGCTCGCGAGACACGGTTTGCCGACCGCTGCCTTAGACTATTTAAACCAGTCACACCCTCTCCTCTGTGCTCGTTTATTTCTGAGCTCACAGTGAGCAGACTTAGCCCTCTGCTATTCTCTGGAACTTTTGTTTATTATCCATTTATCTTGTTTCCTGAGTCCTGTTTCCTGAGTCCTGTTTCCTGAGTCCTGTTTCCTGAGTCCTGTTTCCTGAGTCCTGTTTCCTGAGTCCTGTTTGAATCCTGAGTTCCAAGTCCTGAATCTGCACCTGTATTTACATCTGAGTCCTGTGTTTCCAGTCTGCGTTTATTTGCTTGTGATCTGCTACTGACAGTCTTCTATGAACTTTTGTTTTCTTTTCTCTGCCTGCTGTTTCTACAGTCCAGTTATTCTGAACTCCACAACTACAGACACTTGCCAAGGTCCCCTTCAGAGTAAGCAACTATTCTTAATTCTGACAATACCTTTCCTGAGGCAGCGTTACAGGATCACATGATTTAAAGAGATGCATAATGTAGGAAAATAAAAGATTCATTACAACTGATGACAATAATGAAAGATCTTACATTAGTCTGTCAGTATGTACATGATAACTTCTTGTTAATTCAGATACCATGCCCAAATAGGAGTTACTCTCCAACTGTTAAAGGGGAAGTAAAACGCCCACTAAATGAAGGGAAAATAGTTTCGTAGTGCCCTTCTGGGTCATTACATTCCTCCGGACTTTGAGATAAGCCACCCTCAGAGCTTGCTAACCTTTAGGGCTTATGCAGGCATCTAATCCAAATAATTATTCAGCATCTGGAACACGGGGCCAGCAACTAAGAGAATATGTCTGGGCCAAGGAGGAGCCGTTGGTCACCAGAAGCACAATCTGAAAGTTGCGCACAAAACAGAGGCTACAGGGGTTTTTGGTTAGAATCTAGTTCCATTCCATAGGGACCCCAGAGCATGACACATAGAACACCCCAATTAGCCTTATAAGGATAAATAACTACATAATTCCCCCAGAGAGCATTAAAGGTGAAAAACTCCCCAGATGGAAAATCTATGAAGCAGGAGCTTAACCTGCTCAACCCCTAATGAGTAGAAAAATAATTAGAAGGGCACGACTAATACACCGAAATGTGAATCTAATACAAACACAGTGCAAAATGAAATATCTTTTCATTCTGATTGGCAATTAGTAAAAATGATCTATATTATTACCTTCATATATGCGCCAACTTACTGATCGTGAAAGATTTACATTACTTTCTCATAACTTAAACTTAGCGACTTTTACGTGTCAGGCAAATATAGGGGGTTATTCAGGAAGCTCCGAAGTGAGGCACATAGTGTTCGCCTCACTTCGTAAAAACTGACATGCGCATGCTGATGTCCTGTGCGCGGACATCAGCATGCGCATTAAAGGGATTCCCTTCCCGGCGAGAGCACTCGAGTCTCCTCGCCGGAAGGGGAATCCCTTTAATGCGCATGCTGATGTCCGCGTGCAGGACATCAGCATGCGCATGTCAGTTTTTCCGAAGTGAGGCGAACACTACGCGCCTCACTTCGGAGCTTCCTGAATAACCCCCATAGACAATTATGCAGTAATCACAAATTGCCATTAGCAATCATTAAACTTTTAACTGAATTATAGCTCCCTAGAGCTTGCACACTTCACGCACTCAACCAAAATTTAGTAAGATTACCAGTCAGACCTGTGGGGCAGTCCAGGTCCCAACTCAGCGGATTATTCACTAAAGTCCGAAGTGTTGCATATAGGTGCAAAGCTACTGTCGCAGTTGCATATTTATAATGAGAATATTGTCGCAGTGGGTGGGGTCATCTAATTAAGGTAGCTTAAATAGAAGCTGTTTGGGGTTTGTTGACCCTTTACAACCAGAGGAAGCAGCAGCATTTTTGCAGCCAAATCCAAGGGAAAAAAAGG
>WMED01004916.1:0-20116 GCA_019650415.1 Pipa parva
GTGAAAAAACAACTTTATTGAAGCCTCATAGGCAAAAAGTTTAAAATCACAATAAAAAAAAACGAGGCCTACGCGTTTCGAGTGTAGCTCTTAATCATGGCTCTTAATCATGTACAGTTAACACATATAGTTAAGGGACCTCTGCAAAGGCAGCAAGTGGTACTTTAATATTGTATGAAAAATGGAGATCTTTAGGCACAAAAAAAAAAAAATCCGTAGCATTATTTTTTATGAATATCTCAGAAATTAAATAGAATTATTTAAAAATGGAAGATTATCCCTTTAAATGTTCAGAAGGCTGTCAGCGCTTTATTTGTTGGGTCTTTTTAGACTTTATATAAGAACGTCAAGTTAAAAAAAATAGAAACATCACTTGGTTTTCCTTAATCATTTGATAAGAGTTTTTCTATTTATATTTTTTTCTTTATTGAGAACTCCACTTGATCTGAAAAGCCCAAATGAAATCTTTTTTGGCTTGCCACAGAATTCTTGCTGAGACCTATTTCACCCAAGATGCCTCTGACTCCCTCCACTGCGATGCTCAGGCAATTTTACAAGGAACCCTCGCCTGGAAATAATTAAGAGTGTCGAATTTGGAAACGTCGTGCTCAATTTCCATTATGGGATGAGCATCAGAGAGCAGGAAAGCTCACGTGGGGAGAAGCACAGCTTAGAGGTCTGTGAGGTGCTGCTGCTCTGCTTTAATATGTGCACAACAAGTTGTAAAGTCTCTGAAAGAGCGAAACGATGGGGACTACTTGAAACTTGGAAACAGCTGGAATGGCAAAATGTGGAGCTCAGCAACGCAATTACTTCTCTAATAATACAATAAAGCAACAGGCTTAGTGTGTTATATGTGCAGCCAGTCTGGAAACTGTAATGTGTGGCACTTCAAGGAAGCTTTTAGAGAATGTTTTCATCTCTTCTGGCATATGATGTCTCCAGCTAATGGACCTCCTGCAAAGTGCGTGGAGTTTAAAATCCCCTTTATGTGGCATTCTGTTTTTAAAGGATAATACAGCAGGATGTAGAATAGAAGAGAAGGTGGGTGGCAGACTGTGCCAGCAGTGTATGCAGCACTGTACACAAACCCTTGCTGTCAAAATGCCATGGGCACATGTCTATTAAATAACGCTATGCCATGAGAAAATTATGTACTGTTGTGGTGTCATAAACTTAAAATACTCCTAAACAGAATCTATCTACTATTTCTTCATCTCTCTCTGTCTGTCTATTCAAATTGTATTTATCTATCCGTTTATCAGTCTATTAGGGTTGAGCAGCTCGGATTTGTATTAAGATGAATAAATCTGTATCTACCAGTCTGAAGCAGATTCTAATTTTGTCGGATTAAGATATATGTATTGTATTTATCTTATTGGATTAAGCTATAATCCTATCACATTATTGGATTAAGTTCTAAAAGTTTCATTTTATTGGATTTGTAATAGATACAAATTTATACCCAAAGTTCATTTTGGGATTCGTTTGAGGGATCTATGTGAATTAGAACGTTCAAGTAGAGTGTACTTATAAAATCTTGATATAGTTTAAAAGCAGCAAGGTATTTAAAGCAATGAAGTAACCAGCAAAGTAGTATCCAAACAGATAAAACTAGCAACAGTGTTTCCAAAACAAGCAAAAAAAACCAGCATGCAATATAAGGGTAAAGGCCAAGTAATCAGCAAGAAAGGTTAGAAACAGTAAAAACAGCAGTGCAGCAAAGTGACCCCATACTCCCACCCTGTTCACTGCTGGCAAGCATCTACTGTGGGAGAGGGGGGTACAATTGCCCAGTAAAGTAAGAAGCAGTTTTACATAAGAATTCTGCTACTGGGCTTGCTCAATTCACCAAAATCCAATAGGAAGCAGGAAGTGAAAAGGAATGCATCACTTTGCCGATACTGATCAGTATTCACCCCTAGTACTAATGAGCTTTAGTTCTCATTTAATGTAAGTGAATAAAAGATATGAAAACTAGTGCTAGTGCTCAGGACACCAGGGAAAATTCCCTTAGGGCCTCGGTCTTGGGTGGACCCCAGGACCTGAGTGAGCCCTTCCGGCAGACCCCAGAGGCCAAGCAGGCCCACCCAGAAGGCCAGCCTGATAGGGATGAGATATCCTCTCATCATGTGACATGGTGGAGTGTGCTAATGCTAATGCTCCGTGGTATTTACTTCTAGCTTAAACCTTTCTCTCGCCTTAGTACCAGTTAAAACGAGAGTGTTAGAGGATTTATAATAGGGCATGGTTTTACTCTAGGAAGCAATGTGGTATGAAGCTGAATTCGATACCATTAATAGTTGCTTGGAAACTCTAAATTAGGGCGAAATTTCTTAAACTCATAAAAGCCATTTCAGCTTTTCTGAGTTTAATTGGGCGAACACCCGGAAGTTTCTCGTGTTAAGTTTCGCAAGATTTGTTGCGATCGATACTTACTGAGTGAAACTTTTTCTATTGAATATTTCCATGAAAAGGGTAACCATACTACACTAATGTAAAGCCATACTACACTAATGTAAAGCCGTACTACACTAATGTAAAGCAGTACTACACTAATGTAAAGCCATAATATACTAATATAAAGCATGGCTACACTAATGTAAAGCATGACTACACTAATGTAAAGCCATACTACACTAATGTAAAGCTATACTACACTAATGTAAAGCTATACTACACTAATGTAAAGCCATACTACACTAATGTAAAGCCGTACTACACTAATGTAAAGCAGTACTACACTAATGTAAAGCCATACTACACTAATGTAAAGCTATACTACACTAATGTAAAGCCATACTACACTAATGTAAAGCCATACTACACTAATGTAAAGCTATACAACACTAATGTAAAGACATACTACACTAATGTAAAGTCATACTACACTAATGTTAAGTATGGCTACCCTTTCCATGGATATAGTCAATGGAAAAAGTTTCTCACGGTAAGTATCGATCGCAACAAATCTCATGATACTTGCAGCGAGAAACTTCTGGGTGTTCGCCTGATTATTAAACTCGGAAAAGCGAAAATGAGCTTTTGCGAGTTTAATAAATTTCACCCAAATATTGATATTAAACAATTTTTACCAATATCACCATATCAATATTACCAATATCGCAATATTGCACAATTTTTACCAATATCGCCATATTGATATCGTGATATCAAACAATTTTTACCAATATCGCCATATCTATATTACCGATATCATATCGCACGATTTTTACTGATATCGCCACTATCAATATAACAATTTCAAATGATTTTTGCCAATATCACCATATCGATATTACCGATATCGAACGATTTTTATCGATATAGCAATATCTGTAATATTGATATCACGATATTAAGATTTGATCAAAACTTTAAATCTGTTTGTTTCTATGAAAAATCCATAATATTGATGGAAAACTCGATATTGCGATATCAATATTACAGATATCGCGATATTGGCAAAATTTCAATATCGCAATACTGGCAATATTGATATTGTAAGATCAGTAAAAATCATGTGATACAAGTATTATCGATATCGCAATATCAATATTTTCAGTTTTATTAAATTTTGCCCTAGCTAATGTCAGAAATGATCTCCCTTATACAATCAGTAAAAGTGTATTTACATTTTTCAAAAGAAAATCATGTTTTCAACAGTAATCTGTTTTTTTTTAATCTTTGGAGACTGTTCCCTTTCAGCACATCACCTTAGTTAGCTGATTATCTCCTGCCTTCATAAGGTTTATAGAACATGACATAAACACACTTAACATTTCCAATAGCCCTAATATTAATGCAATTGATAAGAAGATGTAATTACGCACACTGTATGCCCTAATTGGTCACATTTCTGAGAAGTTGCAGCTGTGTGTGTTTTGAAAAGAGTAAGAAAAAAAATCTATTAAAATCCTACAAAGCAAAAACACACTATTGCATATTGCCTGTGTTCCTATCTCTTTAATGTTGTGTTTGGCTTGTGCTTGCTTTAGCCCATAAGAGTTTCAATATTTTTCTTGACATGATTTCATTCTTTTCACTTACACAGTTAAAGAAGAACTGAAGTCTTCCAAAAAAAAAAAAATCACATTTATTCACTAACCCTACATGCCATCAAAACAATAAACCCACAGTCTTTCCCTTCCAAGCCGCCTACTTTATTACTTATGCTTCTTCTGCATGCATAACTTCACCACCTGCTGAGAAAGCTGGTGTCTGTGGTACAGGCTTTAAAAGAGCATGAGTGAAAACCATCATTGATTGCATGCCTCATTGATATTCACAGCTTAATGGACCATGTGACCATTCAAACAGTATGTGTGATGACATTTCAGGGTTCATTAGCTTATCAATCAAGATCTAATATGGTGGCTGTGAGATAACATTGCCATCTATTCTACAATTTGGCACTACAGCCCAAAGGCTGATTTTTCCATTTTTCTGCAGATTATAATCTTTCAGGCTGGGAAACTTTATACTTTCAGCATATCAGTTATGGTTTGGGTACATTAGTTCTTCTTCAAGGATAGTAAAGCAAAATGTGCTTAAAGGAAAACTCTGGCCAAAATTGAAAAAAAAATGCATGTGTTAGTAGATACGAATGACTAACTTTTATTAAATGCATTTTATTTTCAATTTTGCCCCTAAAATGAAATATCTTACCTGTTTAGAAGCACTTCTGTGTTTACGATTCCATCTTCATCTGTGCTGCCGACTCTAAGGTGTCCTGGAGCAGAAACTCTTCACAGCTGCAGATCCTCTCCTTTCAGCATACAGCCCGGTGCCAGCATCAACTAATAGTCACATGGGAGAGCGCTGCATCATCAACCCATCTCCCCTTGATGATGAGATTGAATGCAACAACAATTAGGATGGCGAATAATGGGGCTTGTAAAAGGTAACTTGTTTTCTATTCCGATCATGTTTCACTCAAAAGTATTTTAAAAAATGGGCTGGAAAATTTATGCCATTGAAACAAATTACACAGATAAATTCAATTATGCTCCAATAATTTCTTAGAAATGTTACATGTTAATATATATATATATATATATATAGTACACAAACAATTCAGACTGATACCATAGAGAGAGTAGGGCTGGACATACACATTTCTGATGTTTGCAATAACTATTGTTCAGTGTAATCATCTTTTCATTGCTTGAAATCAGCAATGTGCACAAAGAATACTAAGTGCCACTTAAGTAACTAACATTAATAATTAAAGTGAAAATGTTTTTATAGCTTGATTTAAAGATCAAAGCAATTAATGTTGATTAGGTTTTAATTGATATTCACCAAAACTGAAAGATTTTTTTAGATAACTTGTTCAGATTTATCAGATTGATTGATCACAGCTGAATGATCCATGCCTAGCTAGCCTAGCATCTTACAGTCTGGAAGTATACATCCGTGGGCTTCTTCAAATACCCAGTACTGTACACGTGCAGTAATACATAAGATGTCAGGCTTGACTGCTGATTGCTGCAATCGTCCACTTTTAGCACCTGTATTTTGAGGACCGGTTAGGGATCTCAGCAAATAAAATGTAAAAGGCTATGTAAATCAGTGAGCCTTGCTGTTGCAGATGAATAAATAGTTTTCATTGTAGTTGTCATAATCTCCATTATATTTTATTTATTATATTCTATGTTGCCCCTACACACACATGGTCCTCTAATGTCACTTCATGTGGTATGTGGCTGTCAATGTATAGTCAACTCATTTGGTTCTGACTGGATAATTTTATGGATTTACAAGGAGACCGGGGTTTTGGGATGGTCAGAGATAGTCCCCTCATCCCCACAGTCAGGAAAACATCTATGACATCATAAAACTTGTTCTGCATAGTAGTGGGAACCTACCTGTTCTTGGTTTGTACACTGTACACTAGTGGATCATGGCACAAATTGAGATGAGTGTGGCCCTGTACATTAATCTAGCCCGCAGCTGGTAAATCCTGGCTTAAGAGCCTAAAGAAACCTCTGGATCAACATTGCAGGAAAATAGGCTGATCTGGATGGACTTGTGTCTTTTTTTCAGCCTTATAAACTATGTTACTATGTAACCCAGAGCTAAAAAATCATATTGTGCGGCATGTCAACTTTGTAAGCGATTCAAAATGTTATATAACATTGATTTTCTTATTGAGGATTAAACTGTGGGTTAAAATGTGTTTATTTAGTAAAGTTTTCTCATTTTATAGGAACAGTCTGTTCTTGAACAGCTATTTGTCCATCTCCTTGCCACTGTTATGTACATCATTGCAATAAAATAATTTACCTTTCTGTTGTCATTTTTAATTCAGAACCACTCTCTTAAAGAAGAACCTCCTCTTTCACCTGCTGCCTATTCACTCCACTAACTTGATCCATAGGCTTAAAAATTCAGAAAAAAAAACTAGTCAGAAGGATGGAGGTAGGCAGCATCTCTGTGATGTTAAACACCTGCAAGATTCTGATTGGTAATTTAGAATTTCCAAGCCTTTCATTCAGTTTCCTGACTTCAGATTACTAGATGAACTGTGGCAGAGGAAGTAGCCTGTAGAAATTAATATATACTATAAAAATATGTATTTAACAGTAAAAAATAGACAGCAAATACCTGTTGGTTACTAAACTGATCCTTTTAATCAGGCCCCAAAAATGTTAATACCTATATTTTTATCAAGGAGCCCAGAATTGTAGTACTACAAATTTGTATCACATTTTATTAAATATTACCCAGTACTTTATGTAAAATGTTTATCTTGTTTTTTCTTTTTAAGTCAAGCTTGTACAGTAGATAAAGAGCAAAACCTCTATTTCATGTCTGCAACACATTTTATTTAGGTTTGAATATTACCATAACATTTTTTTAAATATCCACACCATTAAAGTTCAAACAAATCAGTAACATAATATGTTGATATTTGGCACATTTGAGGGGGTTATTCTCTAAAGTCCGAATTCGACTGTCAAATTCTCAAACAGCAGATTCCCATAGCAAATCCACGACCGCGACAATTTTTAAAGTTGCGGCTGCGACAAAATTTCCAAAGTAAATTTGCGACTGCAACACTATTCTCATTATAAAGCTGCAACTGTGACAGTAGCAGTCTATTGTGACTGTCTTTAGCTGGCAAATTTAAGCTGACCTTTACGAGACAATTCAGACTTTAGAGAATAACCCCCCCCTTGATCTTCTACTCATGTGTACCTGTAAACAAATACAATAATATAAATTTTAATAGAGATTCAAATTTGAATTTTACTTCTGCATTTCAAATTCCTTTATGTCAAAAATACACTGTAAAATTGTTTTCAATTTTTGGCGTACATTGTGCATCATTAAACAGCAAATCTGTGCATTTAAGTCTCTCTTCTAATGCTTAGTAGAGAATAAAAAAAAAAAAAGAGAAATACATTTTTAAACATAACCCACAGGCAAATATAATATTTATACTTATTTATCATCCCAACTCACTCATCAGCTCCAAAACATGTCTAATGAGCTGAAATTGCCAAATGGATCCATAGCTTATGTTGTGTTAGAAATTGGTTAAACTCCAGTCCTGTTTGCCTCTGGTTTCTAAACTGGGACTGCTGCAGGCAAAAATGATAGGGAAACTCTAAAGTATCTATGCACAAATCATTCCCTGTAGGATTTCACTGCAAAAACTGCAGAGCAAAGAAAAAAATGAAACTTACAATCTAGGATGAGGGAAAGCAGTTACGGTACAATTAATCAAAACAAGTACAAAGGCAATGTTTAAGCCTAATGCATAGATTCCTACCTGTCCAATGTACTGTGTCTGTGTTACTGTAAGTTTCACTGATTTATAGAGTTAGATCTGATGAAGATTATCCTGAATAACCAGACAGGACGGGTTTAAGTTCCCCTACAAGAATAGACTCTGTATCAGAGGTTCAGTCCAAATTAAGTCTATTGTTATCCTGTAACTTTATCTCTCTCTGCAATTTAGACATCAACGTTTTAAACTAACTCCAAAAAATATTGAATTAAAAAAAACGTTTTTCATAATATCAGGTTATGCATATATCTGCTTAAAGTGAAATTTCCTAAATAAAATGAAGGTACATTAATCTGTCAAAACAATCTCAACAGCCTCAACAGTCCCCTTTTCTGAACTTTAATTTTACTACCCAATTTTCTTGGTGTAACCAAGCTGCATTATATGAATATATTTCATCCATGATCTATATACATTATGCGTACTTAAATTACCTTTAAAAGAGATTTATGAAATATGCCTTATACTGGTTTGCACAGATTAAAGTACCACTATGCATTAAGGATATATTAAAGTGCATCTGTCAGCTCAAAGCTAATACTAGTTTAAATACAACAACCTAAAACAAAAGTGCACAAAAAGAGGCAAATAGTGCCTTATCAATGAATATATAAAATATTCCAATAGAGAGAAAAAACCACCACCATTAATAAACAGGTAGGTCTGTGATTAATTGGCAAAGATGAGATCCACCTCTTTTATTTTTAAAACTAACCAATTGGAAAACACCCAGGGGGTAATTCAGGAGAGTGCAAATTTACCTGGCAATCCTTCGATTCACCTCACTGAGACTGGTATGCGCTCCCTGCTATCCTGCACACGAAGATCAGCGAATGCTTTAAAGGTATTCCAATCTCGCGAGACAACTCGATTGGTCGCGAGGTGAGCTGAAGTACCTTTAAAGCATTCACTGATCTTTGTGTGCAGGATAGCAGGGAGCGCATACCAGTCTCAGCGATGTGAATCGAAGGATCACCAGGTAAGTTCGCACTTTCCTGAATTACCCCCCCAATATTAACAGAGAGGCTCACCAGATGAAATATGATAAATCAGCCTTATAATAAAATCTGTAATCCAGATGCCCAATCAGACCAGGAACTTTCCAGTAACATATAAAAATGGTAGGGACTAATGTATCCTCAGAGCAATATCCATGTTAAGAAACAGAAGAAACTTCATAGTGTAACACAACTATTTAATGTTAAAATGGTTAATGAAGAGATACTCACAAACCAAAGGTGAATAAAAAGCTCATCAATAATACAGTCCTTCTCTCTCAACGCATTTCACTGCTCTATAACGTTGTAGCTTCATCAGGAGACATCTCCTGGGTGAATGATGGGTTGGGCAGAGCTAAATAATGATTGACATTATAGCTCCTCCAATCAGATCCCTTAAATCATGACCTAGCAGGGATCTGACTGGAGCTGTAATGTCAATGGAGTATAATGTCATCAGGGAATATGAAAGAGAGAATCGCTGTATAAAGGTAGATTTATATAAATATATATATATATATATATATTTACAAAAACATTTATTTCATTCGTAGAACTTAAATTAGTATTAGAGTTTTGAGGTGACAGGTACACTTGAAGTATCCTTAAAACTGCACGATACTCTCTGAATTTATATGCATAAAGTACATGTTTACGCTGGGTTGTCTATGCTTGTAATATAAATAGTTTATAAATATTGCATACATTTTAGGAAACATTTTTAATTTCACAATACTGTAACACCTCAGTTTCATGGTTTATCATTAACTGAACTCATTAGAATGTTTACTGTACCTGCAGTTTAAAGAACAGAGAAAGCAAAATCCAATCAGATATCAGCAAATAGCACTGCAAGGTCAAAAGGACTAAACTAACTAGTGTAGAATGGATTTTTTTTGCAGTAGGATTGTAAAACTGCATTGTCAATATTAATCATTTCACATTACAACCAAGAACATGCAACTGTTAAAGTTAACGTCAGTGTACATACACATATATTTTGTCCCTGGATCATAATAGGGATTCTAGTGTCCCTTTAACATAAGATGTTGGCATCTATACCATGATAATATTATACATTAAGGTGGGAATTCAACTGTTGAAATCAATTCCCGTCACTTTGTTAAGCTACGATAGTCACAATGTGACTATTCTTTTTCACTGGTGGTGGATTCCCTTAACAAAGACATAAACAGTGTTGAATGCAATTTCTTGTGTAGTGCGGCATAGTCAAGCAGTTGCAGGGTACGTAGCTATGTGTAGCGATGCAGATTCCACTAGTGCAGTGGCGGTATGCTCACAATGTCCCAATAACTGTATTAAGTAAATAATATATCCTTTTCTATGTCACCCTATCCCTAGTTCATGTTGTCACTTGGTCACAGTCTTTATTGCCACTATTGAATGAACAGTCACATAAAACCACGTCCCTTGCTTTATTGGTTCGCCACATTGAAGATGAGTAAATTATGGACATAAAGACTGACAACTGAAAAAGTATAAAACCCTTAACCAAGAGAATCCAGTCTTCCAATCTGGCATCTGTTCATGTTGTATATGTAAGACATTTTTATGAATTGAGGATCTAAAGTAATAATCTAATATAGTTCAGTATTTACCCAAGGAAAACGTGTGATAAAATACCTTCCACAAAGTGGACAGGTCTGGAACGTAGCCCAGAACAGCTGCGATGTGTAAATAAAAAAGTTTAAGGTCCTTTAAATGTATTTGTCTTTAATGACTTAACATGTTCATAATAAAATCTGTGTGGACAGTCACATCATTAGGGTCATATTTAGTGAAAGGACAGAGTGCCACTTCCCAGATCTGATTCTTCTCATGTGCATTTGCTACACTGCACATCAATTATCTCTCCAACCGAGACACACAGCAACAAATAATTAACCACTTTAGCATTTTCTGTTAGGACACTCACCTGTTAAAAAGCATGGTTATTGCTTTGTTTGAATCCATTCTTCCTTTTTCTGATTTTACTTCAAATACAACAATAAAAAATGCAGTATGACCATTTTTTCAACCTTGGGTAACCATCTAACCTGTTTCCCCGAAAATAAGACCTCCATTGAAAATAAGACTTAGTGCAATTTTTTCCAAGCTTGAAATATAAAACCTCCCCTGAAAATAAAGACCTAGCTGCAGTAAAGTACTGCAACTATACCGTACCAATACCTTGTCCCAAAAATAAGACCTCCCCTGAAAATAAGACCTAGCTGCAGTAAAGTACTGGAAATATACCGTACCAGTACAGTGTCCCAAAAATAAGATATCCCCTGAAAATAAGATCTAGCTGCAGTAAAGTACTGGAAATATACCGTACCAGTACCGTGTCCCGAAAATAAGGCCTCCCCTGAAAATAAGACCTAGCTGCAGTAAAGTACTGGAAATATACTGTACCAGTACCGTGTCCCAAAAATAAGACCTCCCCCAAAAATAAGTCTTAGGGGTTATTCACTAAGGTGCGAATTCAACTATCGAATTCTCAAACAGCGGATTCCCATAGCAAATCTGTGACAATTTTCCCATTGTAAAGTCGCGACAATTTCTTAAAGTTAAGATTGCAACAATTTCCCCATATTAAAGTCGTGACTGCAACAATATTCACATTATAATGACGCAACTGCAACAGTAGCAGCCTATTGCAACTGTCTTTATCTGGTGAATTCACACCTATCCTCAACAATTCGGACTTTAGTGAATAACCCCCTATGTGCTTCTTTAGGAGAAAAAAATAATATGACACTGTCTTATTATCGGGGAAACACAGTATGGGCACCTATTACATCTTATTTTATCTAAGGATTCAGCTGTGTTACTTACAATTCCCTTATATGTTGGCATTACCTTTATTTCTATATGATACTGGCATAAATATCAATCTCACCTTTAAAAGGAGTCTTGTGAAATATAACATAAAGGTCTGAGTAGATTCGAGCACAGCCTCGCCTACCACACATTTATTACGTATTTCTCTTTAAAAGTGGACGGTCTAAATGAATGTCCTTGTAAAAATGTTTTCTTTAAATTTGAATTCCTGAATATTATTGCTTTGTGTTCATTTTTCCATTTGATGGCTGCACTCCTATATTTTCTGCTGGAATAATTCCAAATTAAACTTTGAAATTTGAAATGGTATATATTTATGAATTAAACCCGCTAGCAAGATGAAAGGAAAAGGAAAATAATATACTTTCTAGGAAGCTTACAGAATTTTTGAATAAAGGTATTTGAGGCATAAAGAGAAATCGTTAATTCAAAACAAAGGCCTTTACTATGTATATAATAAATCTATCTAGAGACCCACAGTATCTCCCCTATTCAAAAGAGCCTTAAAATGTTTATTAGGTCTAGTCTGCAGTTAGCAAGAAAAAAAAAGTTGGCAAACAGTAATGGCTGAAGGAGATTAAAATATAGAAAAAAAAAATACAAAAGTGTTAAAAAAAAAGTAGTAGTGATACAGAAGCAATTAATAAATATCTGAGAATATAGTGGAATATTGCCACCTTACCATTGCTAAATTCTCTATTGCAGGCAATTTTGCAGCTTACAGATAAATTCTTTTTTTTTTTTTTCTAATATTATTTTTATATACATAAACCCAGCCAATGTTATTAAAAAAAAAAAGAATGATAAATAATTAAGTGCAATTTAAATATTCATATGTTTTCAGGGGGCAAGGCCTTTTCATCAAGTGTCAGTGGATACATTCGTTAAACGGGAATATTTTTTTTCCCTTGCTTCATTCGGTTGTAGAAAGACTGAGAGACAGGTGGTTAATATATATCTATAATATTCCTCTAGATAAAGTACAATATCGTACAGATCTGATGCATAGGAGCCAGCTTAAGGCAATATTAGAAACATTAATTCCATTTGACTAATCTTAATATATATTTTATATGTCTAAGTCCCACAGAATACCCATATGAGAACTCATCCTCATCTTAAGGTGCCATTTTGTTGGATAAAAAAAAAATTAGACTGAATTCACAAAGTGAACATTAAACAATCCCTCTTGAAAAAATGTCTTGTGTTTCTCTGTGCCTTAACATTAAAGAGATATTATTCTACATAATAGTTTTTATTTCTTATGTATCCATTACAGTGTTGTCGTTTTTTTCTTTTCTTTTTTTTTTGTTGTTATTGTTAGAAAAGAGTTTTCATAAAATGACTACTTAGAAGTCTATTTTCTTCCGTTGAATATGTCTCTTTCCTAGAGACACTTTGCTGGTGAGCTCACCGGGATGAAATGATGAAAATAAAAAAAGATGTTTGTAGCCACATAGATGGTGGTGGTTATATGTTTCTGTTGTTAAGCCTATATCTTAGTCATGTTGTGGGAAAGAACTCCTCTTTGTAAAACAAGGGGCAGGCAATAGATCCCCTATACATGCAAAATAAGTACAAAATGTTTGTACATATATTTTCAAAGGAGGGACTAGCAAGGAAGGGGGTTGAATCGTTAGCAATAAACTCTGCAATTAGGGTGGAGCATGTCACAACAGATTTTAAATGTGTTGCAATAAGCTGCATAGTTGTTGCCAAAAATATCACAACAGACTTTTCTTTATCTAGAAAAGCAGGAGTTTATTTCCAACTCTTATGGATGAGTAGTTATCAGCTAAGTATATATTTAACTTTGTGACAAATCAGTACAATGTAAACATATAAAGATGTTCATGTTATACTTGATGAAATATTGATTTAGGGGTGACAGTACTTTATATAAACAATATGAGCTATTAGAAGGATGCAGTCATCAATGAATAGTTGAAAAAAAAAAAAGGTTTGATAACATTTTTAAGCAACAAATATGGGGCACATGAATTCACATTGCTGAAATTCCCTGAGGGTTGTATGTATACAATGCTTTTATTTATTTATATATGTTAATAGATGACTGTGCTTTTCATTTAGTGAGCATGCTCCTGTTATTTGCATAAATGAAGCACTGTTGTTGCTGTGTATAGCTTACAGTGCAAGATGCAGTATTGTAAATGAAGGGGCTTATTGAGAGAATAGTAGCTCGAACTGACAAGAATTCAGTTAGACAGTGAAGTTCTCACTTTGATGAATTAGCCCCCAAGTGGGGGCGCTGCATTACATTTCTAGATGAGGCATTGCATTTATAACAAAAAGATGTTTGTGTGTCCAATAAAGAGAGGTTTTTCTGCCATGGTGATGGTCACTTGTGGTGGCAAAACATGTAGAAGTGGTCATAGACAAATTGGATATCAGGAGGGACACCCCACTCTCTGGATACGCGAACAATAGACAAAGTAGCTGTGCCCATAAAAAAAGTGATTTATTTGCCAGGTTCAAAAAATCAGTGCAGTAGAACACACTTGTGGTGACAACCAATAAATTAGTTAAATACAATGCAAAGCAACAATACAGTCTCATCCTTTTCTATATATACTCTAATAATGGTGATGTTCGTCTGGACATCCAGGGAATATGAAAGTAGGAGTGAGACTTGGAACAGTGCTGCACCATGTTCACTTTCTTTTTTTGTCAAGAAAAAAAACATTTAAATGACACATATTATGAAACTTTTGAAATATTCATAAAGTGTCATGAATTTTTAACAGAATTAAAATAAATGGATGAGAAAGACTTTGTTGGATGAGCTTCATTCTATACCAAAAGAAGGAAAGAATGGCTAGAAAAAGATCACAGTTCTTTCTCTGTTTTATTGAAAAAGGTATTTAAAGGGGTATAAATCTTCTTGAACAACCTCGGCTCATTATGTCCTTATGACCATAATCTACACATTTCTTGTATAATTTTATTCATTTTTTTATTTAACATTTGAAATGTATATCATAAGTCACTCTCTTGACCAAATTTTTCTTATTTCCTGTCTCCTGGTTTGATGGAAGAGAAAAGTGCCCATGGCCAAGGTCTCTATTTTGCATGCTGGGAGAATTCTCCGAATCGCTTTACTCTTTACAACTGCTGTACCATCTACATTCCCAACTATGTCCCTACAAAGCTAGCTTCTGAAGAAGCCTCTGCAAACCTCCTTGTACTTAGCTGCTCTGACCTGATGGATCTACCTCCTCTCTCTTTGATTTATAACTTTAATGTCAGTATGAGAAGAGTCAATATTCTCTGGCTTTCAAAAAACTTATTTACAATTTATGGACAGAAAAAAACTGCCACTTCCAGAAATGACATAAAATTTATTCTCAACAAAGCGGAAAGAAAGCAGCAGCAAAGAGGGAGACTTAACATAAAGATGTTTAAATTAAACCAAAACAGAGTGCCGAGCATTCATGTAGGAGTCAGATTTACACGTGGCAGATATGTTTCTGTGTGCAAAATTATAAATCACAGTAATGAAGACAGTAAAAATATTTATATTGCTTGAAAAAAAAAATAGGCTTATTAGGGAATGAAATTCTCTGAATCCTCTTGTACATGGAAGATGCAATTTAATGAGAGTTTGTGTTGAAACTGTGTGCGTATGTGTGCGTGTTTCTCCCAATGCATTCCCTCTTTTACCTCATATGTGCAAAGCTTCTCATGTACCTTTGCCATGGAAATGTAACTACTGCTGATCCTGTATGTGTGGTAATGCTAATTAAGCCCTATGGGACAAAATAGAGTCATAATTGGAAATGACTTCAAACAAAGAAAAGCAATAAAGCAGTAGTTAAAGTAAACAAAAATGAGACTGTAGAGAAGGAAGCATTGTTAACAGAATGAGGAAGGCTATATTGCCAGATATAGGTCTGGGATGCTGGGTCTGTAAGGGGAGAGGGGCTTTTGAATGCTTTCATCAAACTGAACCTTTTTGTATTTTTCAACTAGAGGAGTGCAATATTGCAGTGGCTGCTATTTCCTTCTTCCTTGGAAAAATATTGAAGTAATATCGTGTTTGATTAAGGCAAAGGGTGATTTATTAGCAGAGAAAACAGAGTTAATTTTCTCTTTTTTATTCTTCATATAAGAGTCCCTACTCAGAATGTTCACTTTAAATTTAAGTAGGTGATTGGGTTTCTCAGGACAGGGGATTATAGGTTGCCATTTAGGGGCACCACAAAGCACAGGGGGTTGGAGCCCTTATGTGGAGAATGGGGCCATATTTAATTTTAGGCACACCACCCTTCCACCACCTCCAATTGATCCCCTCCACAAACACATGGCCCCCAAACTGCTGGAAATCTGATTCTGCCATCACTTGGGACACTTAATCCTCTTGATGTTGAAGACTTTTTTCCCATCCAGAAGAACCAGCAGCTGTTGTTATTTCTATTCCTCCTTTTAAAATGGTGGCACTGCTGCTCTTTACTCTTACATGAGGGATCCCTTCTGTGTAGTTAGTTTGCTGTTGGTGTATTCTCCTGCTGTTCTTCCCAGCTTCACCTCTGAAGCTTCCTGAAACAAATCTGCTGCCTAACTGCAACCTGACCCACTTACCTTACTCACTGCTGAGTTCAAATAAGCAGCACTAACCAGACTTCGCTTTGCCTCTTTGCCCTCTTACAACATGACCTAACAATAACTACTAATGTGCTAAAACATGGATTTTTATTTTTTACATGAACATAACAAACACCAAAGCTTATCAAGGCCAAGGCTTCTGTATATTGCTCAGATGGAGCTGAATCGTTGTTGTAATCTTCAAGTGAAAATAAAAATCCATGTTTGTTTTTTATATAAGAGAGTTCTGGTCCTTTTTGGAGTTCTGTTGACTGTGCACTCTGTTTTTAGCATGGTAAGTGGTGTCTAATATAATAATATATAATATATGTGGGTGTGTTGCAAATATGTTTATAATAACACTCAGGTCATTTACCTCTACAGGTCTTTTTATAAAAAATATTGTACTGTTTTCTATAAAAAGGGACTGTCCTTTTTCAATATTATTTCTTGTACGTCAAAGGAAAAATGATCCACCTATAAAGAGAACATCTGTCCTCTGCAAACCTCTGTCAGAAAAGAAATGAATATTGGATGCCTCAAATTTTATCATGCTGAGCAAAATAAGTTCTGCAGTATACTCAAAGATATAGCATGGGAAGTAAAATCTCTGTATAATGCTTGATTTTTACCATTAAAGGGACACTCCGGCCAAAATTTTTAAAAAAGCATTTGTTACTATATACTAATTACTAAGTTTTATTAGAAGCATTTTATTTTCAATTCTGGCTCTAAAATCTATTTTATTACCTGTATAGAAGTGCTATCCAGCACTTCCTTGTTTGGGAGTCCATCTCCCAAAGGAAGGAAGCGTTGATGACATCACACTCTCCCATGTGACTATTAGGAAATGCCGGCTCAGGGCTACACAGGGAGATCAGCAGAAGAAGAGAACGTGGCTAAACAGATCTGCATCAACAGGACACGGTTGAGTCGGCGACACAGAAAGAAGATGGACTCCCAAACAAGGAAGTGCTGGATAGCACTTCTACACAGGTAATAAAATTGATTTTAGAGCCAAAATTGAAAATAAAATGCTTCTAATAAAACTTAGTAATTAGTATAAACTAACACATGCATTTTTTTCAATTTTGGCCAGAGTGTCCCTTTAATTTGGATTTTATCCTTGCATTGCAGTAATTAGGAAATCTCAGTTTTTGCAGTACTGATTATTGTTACTGCCACTGAAATACCCCAAAATGGAGCAAAATGCACTGTGGGAAATTAGCATTTTATTCAGGAATTTATATCTCCTAAATATGATTTTTATTTTCAATCCTTTGCATGTTCCTCGAGTTCAGTTTGAAATCAGTTTGCTCTTGTATCCTACAAAATTGATTATCCACCACTGAATTATAAATCTTCAAAGTCTACAGAAGTGTCAAAACACAACAATATTTTCCATGCTCACTCATTTCTATATAGTAACCTTCCCTGCCAGAATAAATTATTTTAAATGTAATAGGTATTGGTTGGTCTAATTAATCAAAAAGATGGCAATTTTAATTGATCGGGTTGAACAGGAGCTCTGCTGTTCTGGACTGACCTTTGACACTGTGGCCCTGAAATCACATCCCCGAGACGCAAATCAGAACTCAGTGAAATTTAATGAGATTGTCTGATTTCACTTAAAGCCATGTAGGGAATTTGGTTCTTGGAGGATACGACTGTGCCTTGAATATGAAGGAGAATAGTTATCTCAGAGGGATATTAATGGCCTTGCTACGATGTGCAAGGATTCCGAATACCAAAGGAAAGTTATTTGGCATGATGTTTATTTGATGTCATCTAAGCAAGAAAAAATAAATAAAAAAAGATTTAGTCAATATCTGTATTACTGCTAACAAGCCAATGAATATAATGGAAGTTGATATATAATAAGAAGCTTAATATTAGATAGTGAATGGTATCAGAAACCAAACACAAATTATCCTCAAGATAATTACAGTCAATTGGTGAATACAGTAACAGTTCATTAAGGTACTTTGGAATACATAACTTAATTTTAATGAGAGTGAACTTCTAAGCCAGATTTGAACACAGCTACACTCTGATTGACTATGCACTTTGTAAGGATAAGTCAACCATTTGTGGTCTGTTACATGTTTATGTTGGCAATCTGAACTGGAAATGCTCCTCTGACATTTGCAAATACTTCAAAAATGACTGTTTGCATTGTTATTGTTATAATTGCTATAAATATTTAGATATGTAGTTCTCACTTATTATCAGTTCAAACGGAAGCTTATGACACTTCCTTATGTAAAATATTATATAATAAACAACTAATATAAGAACTGTTCTATTATCCAAATGGTAATGCATCTACCATCATGGATAAAATGTATCCTTGTGCATAGAAACCCAAACTTCATTCCTACAGCAGATTTTTGGCTATAGCTTCTACCTTTCCCAGGCAAGTTGGTCATCCATGTTATAATTATATTCAGAGAAAAACACTGCAAAATTCAAAGCATCCACGTTACTTTGCTCATCTGTATTGATTATAAACTTGCTTAGATTGTATTTGCTTGTACTGGTCTATTGACAGTGTAATCACATGAACTGATATTAGTTGTGTTCTTGCCAAGCTCAGTAAGTTCTTAATGTTGGCCATAATCAGTCTAAAATTTATTCTCATGCTAGTGGTGATTGACATCCAATAATTAAAGGAACAGTATTGTTTCTAATTAATATGCATAAAACATATGCTTACTCTGAGCAATCCATGCATGTAACTAAAGTAGTTTAAAGTGTAAGTAAACCCTATTTATAAAGGTTGCCCCATTAAAGTATTGTAAAGTGGAAAAGTGATTAATGAAATCCTCTCTCACCTTTTCACTCTGCAGCAATTGTTATCCCTCTGTAAAATGTTCCTCCTTCCTATAGAGTATGAGGCCACCCCCCCACCCCTCTCACATTCCCTGTCTTAAAAACCGACACTGTCTGGTCAGAATTTAATGCTGCAGGGCTTGTGCAGTGAAAGGAAAGTATCAGATTACTAAACATGCACTAGCAGAATGAGTCATTGTGTGACCTCATTAGGGGGAGGTGACTTCTGGGCACTATACAGGAACTGCAAGTACATATTAATGCTGAGGAGAAAGGCAGCTGGATTAAGAGGTGAGAACTCAAGAACACAAAATCGTGTTTACTTTTCAATGTTTCAGTTTAAGTTTCTACATTATAAAGATAATATATATGTATAGTTTGGTCAATAACTTTACTTACTTTAATAAACATCTTCAACCACCATGTATTCTGATCAGAATGCTTACTGTAGCTGCAGCTAATTAAACAGAAAGGATGCAAAATACAATCCGATGCAAGCAGACTTTGGTACTGCATTATTTACATTGATGCTGAAGTGATATTAGCACTATGAGCAATGCAGGACACTGCTTATGATCAGAATCACTAATATGACTATGTGTAAATATTTTGTTGTGTCAAAGTCAGTTCTGGATATTGCTCAAATTAAATTTTCTAACTTTTTTTGCAAAGATGTTTTTAAGTTGTTGTTCTTTTTAAACCTCTTTTATAGTAAAAAAAAAAAAAAAAAAAAAAAGATCTTTATATATTTTAATAATTAGGTCTTTTAAAAAAAATTCAATCTGAGTCTAAAATGCCCTGTCCAAAATATTGATTGACATTTTTTTTCTATCAAATTGAAAAACAGAAACACTCAGTCATCTTTCTCTCTCGCTCAACTGCTAATACCCTCTTGCATGCTCTTGTCCTGTCTCGCTTGGATTACTGCAATGTTCTTCTATCTGGCCTTCCAGTTTCCTACCTCTCCCCGCTTCAGTCTATGCTAAACTCTGCTGCCAGAATTCTCTCTCTACAGAGAGGATGGCCCTTCTCCCAACCTCAC
>WMED01004917.1:9426-20116 GCA_019650415.1 Pipa parva
CCCTCCCCAAGCCTGCCTTCCCTCCCTATGTCTGCCCTCCTACCATCCCTCCCCATGCCTGCCATCCCTCTCCATGTCTGTCCTCCCTCCCATCCCTCCTGCCCTTACTCCAGTGTTCCAGCGATGCGCTCTCAGTGTTTCTCCATACTAAAGTTGAATGTGACGTGCACCTTGGCTGCTTTGGGTCTTTGCGGCAGCTGCCGAATCCACGGCAAGTACAGCCGACAAGACCCGAGGCAGCCAAGGAGCGCGTCGCATTCAACTTACATCAGTATAGAGAAGTGGTTAGAGGAGGTGCATCGCTGGAACACTGGTGGAGGTGAATCATCCATTTTCTTCAGTGAAAAATGCGGTAAATGCGCGTTTGCGGCTTATGTTTGGTCAGTCGTGGGGTGGGCCAGTCAAAGGGGATCCGGATGTGGTCCCCGGGCCACTAATTGAATAGCCCTGACGTAAGGTATCAGGTGCATCTGAATCTTTATTGAGGACTGACAAGGATCTGGAGTCAATTCAGATTTGCAGGCAGGAAGGGTAGAAGCTTGGGAACAATCTTAGCTCTTGTTATGTGCAAAAAGGAAGATAAAAGAAGGGGCTGGTTAAAAGCAATAGGGTGTTACAGATTCACTTTACATAGATCCGTAACTTGTTCAGTTCTTAAAGGAGAACTAAAGCTCATTTTCTCTGGGGGTGATTCTTAAAGGGGTGGGAATACTAACCTCCTTCACTCTACCACTGTCTCCTGCTTCAAGATAAAGCTTCCTTTCATCTGTTCCAGTATCCCAATCCTCCTCTGGTTCATAACTCCTTTTCAACATTACCATTTTTTTTCTTCTACGCACGCTCAGAAGCAGTTTGAGTGCGCACATAAAAAAAACGTTGTTACAAGAAGTGGGAGGAAACAAGAAGTGAGGAGGACTGAATCTCTGGAACAGAAGAAAGCAAGAAGGGTAAAATCTGGAAGCAGGAGGTAGCGCTGGAGCAAAGAAGGTGATCAGTAAGTGTTTGCCCCTCCCCCCTTAAGAATCACCCCTGGAGAGGAAACGAGCTTTAGTTTTCCTTTAAACCTTCAAAAACAAGTAAAAGTAGCACTACAGGTAAAGATAATACAATTCTTAGTTACATTAACTATAGTAAAGAGAATGTCATTTATCTTTCAAGGTGTAGAAAATATAATGCCCAATATGTAGCGTACTCCACCTGGAGACTGAAGGACAGTATAAGAGAACGTATTTATATTATTCAGGGCCGGCTCTACTGATGGGCGATCTGGGCGACGGCCCAGGGTGCAAACTATTTGAAGGGCTCTGTCGCCCACATCGCCCATTGCAAAACTTGACCTCCACCCCCTCACTGCCCCCCTGCCCCGCGCCACCCACTCACCTCCAACAGCGGTCCAGCGACGCACCTCCTCTAATGAGGTAAGTTGAATGAGACGGCGCTCCTTGCTGCTTTGGGTCTTGTCAGCTGTATTCGGTAGCTGCCGGCATTCAACTTACCTCATTAGAGGAGGTGCATTTCTGGAACGCTATTGGAAGTGAGTGGGGGGCACGGGGCAAGGGGGGGTGTCGTGGGGCAGGGGGGGGGGAGGCGCAGGGGGGCTGGCCCAGGGTGGCAATATGGCTAGGACCGCCCCTGATATTAATAATCAAAGGATGAGTAGTCCAGTAGCCAAGATTTTCAGGGGGTTATTCTCTAAAGTCTGAATTGCTGCGTATAGGTGCGAATTCCCCAGATAAAGACAGTCATAATAGGCTGTTACTGTCGCAGTCGTGTGTTTATAATGAGAATATTGTTGCAGTCGCAACTTTACTGTGGTAATATTGTCAGAGTCGCAACTGAAAAATTGTCTTGACTTTACAATGGGAGAATTGTCGCAGTTGTGAATTTGCTGCGGGAATCCACTGTTTGAGAATTCGACAGTCGAATTCAGACTTTAGAGAATAATCCCCCTTTGTGACCTTTAACAATGCAAATATAGGTAAGCTAATTGTACAGGCTGAAAATAAAATTGATATATTAATAAAGGGGAGTTGTTAATAGGAAGTTAAGTGGATCTTTATCATAAGAACTAGATTATTGGCCAAGTGCTGTTTAGAATGTGTATTAAATACACTGACCAAAGGCTTGTGTGTGGGCCTCCTTCAAAAATATGCTATGGTACACATGGCAGCAGCGTGCAACCAGTACTCTGTAAGGAATGGAGTGCACTTGTACAAACAATAGCTCAGCTGACATTGATGCTAGACTAGGTTATGGAGGCACAGGCCAACAGTCATTCAGAGGAATTCATCAACTGCGCAAACTTTACAGATGTCTAGCAACCCATAGCAACCCATCAGCAGTGAGCATTTACAGGTAGAAGGAAGCTAGAATGACAAAAGCGAACCTCTAACTCTAACCTCACCCTGTACAACGTCTCCCAGCATAAAATAGTAGTGATGTCCCTGGATACTGGAATTTTACAAAAAAACTACATTTATCAGCATTTCTTCATTAGCACAGGCGCGGGAATGTTAGTTGTAGTTGTACAGTTGTTTATTTTCCAAAAAGTGACAGTTTTGTTATTTTATTTATTTATTTATTTGGTGGAAGAAACAGATCTGGGGGGGGGGGGGGGGGGGGGGTGTTAAAAAAAAATCTCCTTTTAAAAAAAATAGTAATACCAACAAAATGCCAGTCATTGCATGTTCACTCTGTGCTTCCAAATGTACTACAATGTGTGTACAAAGTATGGTATTTCTCTTTAAAAATCAGGCTTTAAAGGAACACTTGCTATGTCTACTTCATGTAAAGCACCGCAGAAAACAATGGGACTGGGTGATCTATGTTTAACAACATGGCTGCTATCAGTAAAGATAAGAACAGAGAGAAAACAAGGATGACATTTTTACAGGTGCTATATTTTAATATCTGCCATGCCAATCCGAACGGGAGTTTGATTTTTAGTGGGACTGGATATTTAAGCTGCTGATGCTTTGTCCAGCAGAGGCAACTGTCAGCCTTTTCTAGGCATCAGATTACATTGCGGAATACACAGAAGAAATATATAATGAGAGAAACTGTGTGTGATTACCGGCAAACTGTAATACCCAGGCTAACCCAGCATAACTTCATGCGCTACTTCAGACACGTATCCCTAGTTTCCTGCCGCATTGAGCTGATGGATAAACTGACCTTGCTGTTTATCAAGCCTGATTTAAAAAAGACATGTTGATAATACAGTATTAAGACAGCTGTTAAAGCAAAGAATAGAAAATTGCACATAATATGCAAAGCATGATTGTATCAATCTCACGTAAGTAATATTTAACTCCACTGGAGTTCCACATAAAGTAAATGTACTATGGCAACAGTGTGTGATATCCATGGACTGAACCACTGACTATGTCAATGGGCAGGTATGTTTATTTCTAGTGAGAGGCAGGGTGCACAGCTGCTTACAAGGTTTAAAGCAATACAGCGCAGATATACAGTATATATATATATATATATTACAGTACTAGGAGGAGATATACAGCAGAATAAATAGGGAAACAGGAAGAAAATAATTCCTGCCCCAAGGGACTGTTTATCTGGGTGTGCCAAACACTTAAAATAAATGGTTAATTTGGAGGGTTAATTATACCCAGCCCTGACACATTATTCAGTATTTCAGTATAAGTGCACTTTGGGATATTGATGGAGGTAAGATGTGCATAGTTCAGCTGCTCTGGTATAGTCAATTCTGCCTGCTGATTGGTTCATATAAGACACTTGACAGTGGCACACTATAGTCCAGTAAATACATTTTACTTTTTATAACTGACTTGTCCATCCAATCAGAGGAACTTTTTTGAAGTTTCTGGGCAATATGCAAATTATCTCTGTTCAATTAGGTCCCATATTCTGTGCAACAGTCCTATTTGCTGGGCCTGCCCCTAGTTTCCCCTTCCTCCCATCACATGCCACGTTGTCCTCAATGTGTGAAGTACAGGGCCCTGTTACCGACTGTAGAGTACCCCAGTGCTCCTTGGTCACATGACACTGTGCAAGGAGAGAAAAAGATGGCTTTTATGGAGCTAGAATGTTGGAAACTGTAGAAAATGTGCCCCCTGCTGCTCTCTCTCTCCTTCAGATCACTTTATACTTACCATGTACAGTCGTACAACTCAGGCCTGGTTATGATTAGAACCCATCATACCCTTGTTTGGGACATATGTTTCTGCTTTCCTAACTTAAAAGAACAAAAGTACTACAAATTGCAAATACCTCTAATGCGTTTAGAATTACTATATATTCAATCTGTGCTTTCAAAAATTCTAAACTGTGCATAGAAATTAAGATATTTAGCTTTAAATATTGCACACTTGCTGCGTATGCTTTATGTAAAGCACCTTAGAAAACAATGGAGTGGGTGAGGTCTGTTTAAAAACATGGCTGCTCTCTGTAAAGATTTATATATATATATATTTATTATAACAAAATATTTATTAATTATAATAAAAGTTTATTCTTTGTTGATTTTTTTTGTTTTTATTTCAAACAAACGATGGTTTTTCAGTGGCTTTAGATTGCATCCTGCCTGTCCCCTACTGAGTTCTACTCCAAACCTTTTAAGATATGTTTCCATATTGTTGTTGATTTATCCAGATCAGAAGCGTTCAACTCCCTCCCTCCCCTTCACAAATTCTCAAATTCCTAAAATTTTATTTTGATGGCAAAATCTCTTCACCAAATATTTAGAAGCTGGATGACTGCTTTCTGTCATGGACCTCATTTAAATTAGAAGTAAAGACGCTGCAAGATTAAAAATAGGAAACATGATTAGATGATAAATTCTCTATCATGATTATAGAAAAAAAAAACCTAATTAAAATAATGTTTGTAATATTTAGAAAAGTATTGGCTCATGCGGTAGCCCGATATGATTGGAAAAATTGCTTTGCATGGTCATCTCTTAGCAGATCAGAGCCTCAATGAAAAAAAACAGAGAATACACTACGAAGAAATAATTATTGTTTAGTCAAGATAATTTTCATGAAGTTATCCATGAATTTTGCTAATAACCAGTTCTAGCCAAACATCTGTTTCTTTACTTCTCTTCTACACTTAGGGGGTAATTCAGCAAAATGCAAACTCACCTCGCGATCCTTTGATTCACCTCAGCAAAACTGTTGGGAGCTCGCTTCTGTCCTACAGGCATCAGCGAACGCTTTAAAGGTAATGGAGTCGGATTCGCCACACCTCGCGACCACTCGAGTCACCTCGCCAAGACTGGAATACCTTTAAAACTCGCAACAGTTTTGCCAAGGTGAATCTAAGGATCGTGAGGTGAGTTCGCACTTTGCTGAATTACCCCCTTAGACAACCTCTCTATGGTTCTGCATCTTCACCATTCACCTCACAAGCTGATTTCTCAGCTGCCTTCCCACCTAGCTTTTTAATTAGGCTTTTGTCACCTCCTGGAGCCACCTATAATCCTTGGTCTGGATGCAACCAATAGGGTAGTATGACTGGGGCACAATACACTCAAAAATAATACCAGATTATTAATAGTTCATAAATCAGTAAACCAAATGCATATAGAAAAATAACAACTTCTAAAGAGATACTCTGTTCTTAAACATTTCCCAAACACTGTAACACATGGTTCTCACTGTGAGCACCTGGTATAGTTGTTCATGTGCTCTGCAAGATCATATAAGATACTAATCAGCCATTTAGAATCTTCTTGTTCTTGTTGGCCAAACTACAGCCAATCAGAGAGTTCCAAAAAGTGAAGGAGCTAACCTTATTTAGTATAGCAACAGAATATGGGTATGATCAGCATCTCTTCATGAAAGTCCATCAATAAAAATTGATGCTGAACAATCTTTACTTTCAGAGGTAATGCTAGCACTGAAACACTTGGGATTATGCTTTGAATCTCCGCATAAACGTTTGAATTCATGACAATTTGACCACGTTTTCAACTTTTTAGATTCCCCTAAAATCTTTACTTTTTTTGCGATGTGATGAATTCATTCATATTTATTCGACATTATACCATCTTTAGTACCGTCACCATTTTGGGAGTTATTGACTAAAGTGAGAATTTGGCTGTTGAAGTGAATTTTCATCATTCGGGTGGCAACATTCTGATTCTCTTCTCCTTATTCACTAAACAGCGTATTCCCATAGCAAATCCACGTCAGAATTCCCATACTGAAGTCGCGACCGTGTGAGTAGCCGTCTATTGTGTAGTGTGGGACTGTTGTTAGCTGGTGAAATCGCTAAACCGCAGAGTTTGGTGAATACCCGAAGATGGGGAAGTGGTGAATTCACACCATTATGAGACAATTCGGACTTTAGTCAATAATCCACTTTGTTTGTATTTGTGGCAAATGTGACAAGACTTCAGGTGGATATCAGATGCTGGAGTGGCAATTTGCACAAGGTGTATTGGCATGAGGTTATAGATTTCACTTTGGCAAACAAATTTGTTGGTTTACAGCAGTGATTGGCAGTTTACTATGATCTATACACAGATGGAAGGTTCAATGCACACAGCTGTGGTATTGTTTGAGGTACTGGGCTATTCTTGGGATGTAATTTGGCTGTCTCAAGTTGCTCTATCCAGGAAATCTGATGAGGAGAGGCATGTGAGTTTAATCTGCTGTTCTGTATGTGTCTGCCTTTACTTTTAATCTCATACACACCCCCATCATATTAGTGAGCCCTGCCTGTTTAATTTACAGCCTTTTGTCCGTGTGAGGCTATTAACTGTCAGTTGATTATATTGAGCTCTGATCCATTATGGACTGAATGTACCGTGTGCTCCTGGACAGAATGTGGCAGCAGCCTGCTGGATATTTGATAAACTGATACGCTAGGACAGTGAGGGTGAAAGAACAGTGAGGGAAAACCTTTTTGGCACCAAGTGCCAAAAAGTGACATCACTCACCAACGCCTTCCCCCCAAAGTGCAGGCACTGATGAGTGATGTCACCGCGCCTGCGTTGGGGGAAGAGCTCTGCTGGGGATAGCCTATCAGAGAGCGATCACTCCTTCAGTGTAGGCTGCGGATCCATCCTAAAAACTGTCAGGACGAGTCCGCGACCTGCACTGAAGGAGCGCTCACTGGGAGGATTGAGGATAGCAGCAATGGAGATGGCGTGCGTGCCTTTAGAGAGGGCTCTGCGTGCTGTCTCTGGAACGCATGCCAGAAGTTCTCCACCACTGCTCTAGGAGGTCACAGATGGATTTATCATTCCCTTTAATGCCTGTTACATGGAAGGACTTCATTTGAATTATACAGTCCTTCACATCTAACAGTCATCTGATTAACCCTGCCCTACATTATATGGCAGCTCCATTGTGGAAATTTATTTCTGGCTTTTTTGATGCTATTTGCCGCTCTGTATACGCCCTGCCAGCACATTGAGGCATAGTAGATATGAGCCTGATTTATGTAAGGGGCCACCCTCATTATTTTTCATACAGTTTTACTCTTTTATTGTGCATAGCTTTTTGATTTTTTTTTTTGTGTGTATATTTTGCAATTTTGTTTTCATGTTTTAATCTTACATACTTTTTCTGACTTGATTTGATCATATGTGGTATTGCATAATAACATTTTCTCATGTGTTTTCCATGTGTGCCAGTGCATGAGCTCCTAGCTCAGCGTGTAATCTTTTCAGAGTATTTGTGGTGGTAGAGTGCATATTTAGACTGCCCTTATTTCCCTTTGCCTGTTTAACAGCAGGTATCCAGGTAGTATGGTGGTGACAATTTACTCAAAGCAAATATATAGTGCCAACATATGATAGGAATTGTCTGCCATTGAAGACAATTGCTAGAAAAAAAGAGACTATTCGTGAGGACAATATTCATGGTAAAATCTTTTCTATGATTATTCAGGCATATTGCCAATAATGCATAATCACATATAAAGTAGCAGACCCCTCCCCAAACAAACAGAAACTCCTAAAATCCAGTTCCCAGATTCCTACCAAATAACACAGTTCTCATAACAGACTGAGGGCTATTTTGTAGAAGAATTGGGTGGTAGATATGAGCTGGGTTAATATTTATAGTTATTATATATTCAATCTGTGCTTGCATATGTTCTTAATTATGTATAGAAAGCAAGGTAATTAGCTATTTAGCTTTAATAATAAGGCTTTAGTACATACTTCCTATATACGCTTTACATAAAGCACCATAGAAAACAATTGGACTGAGTGATTTTTTTTTGGTATTGCTGATCCTTTAAGTTGGGGGCTAGCTGTAAATATAAAACCCTAGAGTACTTGTCATTTTCCCCAGAGACCAGTCATTTATTTATCAAATTAGGAGTCTCCCAGGGCAACCAAGCAAGTTCCCAGGGATTCAAATAACCCATGTGACCCTTGCAGCGAGGGAATGTCTAAATATGGCAGCTGTTTCATTAATACAGAAAGACTACACTTTTCATTGCAGGCGTTGATGGAGCTAGTGTGACAGTAGCAGTGATCATGCAATTCATGCAAAGTAGAGATGATAAAGCACACCTATAACTTGCAGATGCTTGCACCCTCAACAAAATAATTGCACACACCGTGGGGTATATATTTTCCCCATTTTTTCCCCATAGTGTCTCTTTTTATTTCTTGCCAGTTATCGTTTTCAGTTCATTTAAAGAGACCTTTGGCAAAAACAAGCGTGAAAATAAAAGAATAGCAGTAAAGGTAATACCGAAATACAAAGTTTGGGCATATATACACCCTCATTTATTTCACCCCTTTTTCAATTCACCTCAACTGGAGAACTTACTGCAGTGTGACTTGTCCCCTAAATGTGTGACTTCACCACTTAAAGTGATACATCCATGTGATTTTTGACTTGTCTTGTACACTTTTTCCCATGTCTGTATTATATCTGTATTGCTGAGTTGTACAGCGCTGTGTAAATTTGTGGTGCTTTATAAATAAAATTATACATAAATACGTACCACAAATAGACACTTTGTTAACTTTGCATACAAAGATGGTGAATTGGGAGCTTACGGCAGGGTTGTTTTTATACTGGTGAACTTTCACTTTAAGGCCAGGGTCAGTTTGACGTATAGGTGCACATCCTTTTAAAAAAATTCAAAAAGCATGTGGCAAAAATATTCTGGCGCATTTACACTGGCGTGTTTTCGGGAAGCGTTTTATATATATTTTAGCAAGAGAACTCTTACGCGTCGCATTTCTTCCCTGTTTTACCACTATTGTTCAATTCCTATTGCTACTAATTCAGTCACAAAGTGGTGACATTACAGTCTTTGTTATGATCATTTATGCCTATTGCCAGTATGTTTTCATTCACTTAGAAAATGGTAGTTATGGTGGCATTGTCTCCTTTATGTAGATCCATGTGATAATAACACCGCATTGATTCAATATGTCTGTTTATGATGAACTTGCTACATAATAAGCCCCTTTACATATATGTATTTTGAACATGCTGTATATCAGTGGTTCTCAACCTTTTTTATTGCCGTGACTGCGATATGGGAATATTGTTGCAGTTGCGACTCTATTATGGAAATATTGTCGCGGTCACAACTTTAAAATTGTTGCAGTTGCAAATAAAGGATATAAAAAATCCACGACAATCCCAAGGGGTGTTAGATGACCCCCGGCAAATTGTCATTCGACACCAAAAGAGTTTACGACCCCCAGGTTGAGAACCGCTGCTGTATATTGATAATTGTGGTTTATTTCCCCTTTAAGGATGTCAGCCTACTGTTTTTTTCTACTGATGGTGAAAACATTTTCCTCCTACAGTTTCTCTATAGTTAATGGAAGATGCATCATTTTATCTTTCTTAATTTAATTGCAAAAGCTAATATTTTTCTTAATACAAAACCTAAAAGTGCTTATTAAATGAAAGCCTAGTTCCTAATTAAAATCTATACCGATGGATTTTAATTACATAGTTACACATTACTTAATTATCCAACACTATTTTGGTAATATAAACAGATCAAGTAATTTATCAACAGACCAGTATAAATACTAATAATGTACAATAATAAAAGCAAACAATATATTAAAAAAAACAACTTATATAAGTGTTGTAAAAGATGCATTTGCACAAAAGAAATCAAAATATTGTAATCTGTACATTATCGCCATTACATCATGAAGAACTAAATACTAATTTCTCTTACGCCTTGTGGCTGTTCATTCTGCAAAGAGACGAACTTGCTCGTCTTCCCATGGCTAAGGAAACCTGTGCCATTTAATCCACCAGTTGTGCCAAAAGGCAGGTAGAAGGGGAACAGCTACTGGGGGGGACCTGCCAAGTCAGCAGACCTGGCATGATCAATTAGTCAGTTACATGAGGGCTTCTGTGTGATAATCAGTGTTTTTTTAAAAGTCTAAGGGGGAACTCTACACTGTAACTGGAATCTGTAAGAATAGTCCACTATTATGTAATGGAGTACCATTTTACAGGCTGTGGGAGACCCCTTTAGGTTTAATAAACAGCTTGCAAGCCATGTACTATCAAGCAGAGGAGATAAGAACAACAGGGAGGGAGTTCTCTGCTACAGGAGAAATTTTAAAGAGAATGACACAAATGTTAATTTTTACAAAGTCTACTACTTCAGTTTTTATAATGGCAATTTCCATATACTCCAGAACGTTATAAAGAGTGATCAGCTTAACAGCAATTAATTGTAAAGTCAATATTTGCCTAGAAAA
>WMED01004918.1:0-20116 GCA_019650415.1 Pipa parva
TGCCGGATTTTAATTACAATTGGATTATTCGGGTGGATATCCTGAGCACCCCGTGGCCTGCACTTGGCCTTTGACTGACTCCTACACAGAGGAGCGGCTCTATTACACAATCCCTTTAATGCGCATGCTGATGTCCGCGTGCAGGACATCAGCATTCGCATAATACCATATGCGAAGTGAGCCGAAGGCTTCGTGGCTCACTTCGCACTATGGTGAATGAGGGCCTTAATGTATGCGGCCAAAAGGTCAGCACACTGCTGAACCAATAGCACTCAGGCAGTTTTTTATTCTCATGCAGAACAGAAAGGAGAGAGAGGATAATGTCAGCTCTCAGGAAAACCAATTAAGGGAAACAAACTGCAAGTATTATTTCTTCCCTTAAAGTTTTTTTGAACTATTTGTGTCAGCAATTGGCTTAGTATAATGGAATTTTGTATGTATGTGTGCAGTTATATCAGCACTATAGTGGGTCAAAAAGCGATGATATTAAGCTTGTACTTTCTGGTACACTTCCTGAACATGCATTTTCCAAAGCATCATAGAAAACAATGAGGATGGGTGAAGCCTGTGTAACAAACACATACAACATGGTTGCTATCCATAAAAATAAAAAAACACAGGAGGCAGTAATATTCATGAATTCCAAGATAACATTTTTACAAGTGCTGTGTTTAAATAACTGTCATGCTAATGCAAATGAGAATTGTAGGTATGTATGTACGGTATGTATAATATTATTTATAAAGCACCACAAATTTACGCAGTGCTCTACAATTCAGCAATACAAGAACAATAGAGACATGGGAAATGTGCATTAAACAATATGAGTAAAATAACACAAGGATTTGTTATTCTTCTGGTGGTCCTTTACTATATGGAGTTTGGTAAATGTAAATATTATATATAATATCGATAAGTTGTAAACATATTAATTCACAATTTTTGCTGCCCTATAGTCAAGCAACTCCAAAAGTGTAATGGATGTTTCTTTTGTTTTAATGTGTACAAGGAAATGTAGCACTTTTAGTCTATATTTGCCTTTTAAAGTTGTTTTCTACCCTTTGTAGAATTTGAGGTGAATCAATCTTAATAGCTTACAGCAAGGATTGATAGCCTGTAATCTTTGTTTACCTTTGTCTGTTTAAGACCATCAAGATATTATTTGTAATTCTTAAAGCCTGATAAAACATAGCAATCTGTGTTTTTTTATTCAACTGCTTTAATTAAACTAGGTATTAAAGTGGAGGATCAAGCAGGGATTTAAACAATGAAAAGATCCTAAAGGCAAATAGGTAAAAATATGTTGTATATATGTGATATGCTTAATATAATTCCATCCTAAGGTTTCCAACAAATGAGTAAACAGTACTTTGACATTGTACGGTGCCATTGATGTTTTTGTGGTTAATATTTTCGGATGGAATCACAAGAGGGTCATTGTACCTATTTTTTAAAACATATTTTAAAACATGAAAAACAAAAAAAATCAAAAAAATTGGAAATGAAATTTAGGACAAATCAAATTGGAAAGAAAAATTCTGTGTATTATCTCTGCACTTGTATCAGATGTTGACACTGTTTTGATGCATATAAATTGCCTGGATAATAAGTATTATTTTACATGTTATTGTTTTTTTTTCCTTCAGATTTATATTCTTCATATTCAGACTCCAATACAATAACCAGAACATTTCCTTAATGAAGAACATGTGAAACATTGCATGAATTTATTTTAACCATTGCTGTGGAGGATGAATTTATTTTAAAAAAATTCCATATTAGGGGCCTATTCATGAAAGGCCAAATTGTTGCGTAAAGTTGTTTATTCACCTTTATTCACCACTTCCCCATCATCGGGTATTCAGAAAGCTCTGCGATATGATGAGTTTCAGACTAATTCGACAGCCTACGACAGTCACGGACACATGACTGTCTTTTTTTAACAAAGTGTGTCTGGATACCGGCAATTTTAACATAATGTGGAATCTATTAATGATTAATTCATTATTAGATTAAGGCATCTTATAAATAGCACGTAAAAATTAATTTATCTCACAGATGCAATCACTAAATAATATGCAACAATTTGCAACACATAATAGTTATTTTATAACACAATTTATTTGGGCGAAATTTAATAAACTCGAAAAATGCCGATTTCACCCTGAGTATATCTCGGTTGATCGTTTAGTAAAATTTCAAATGTATAAACAAATGTGCTGATTGGAATGTTTATTTCACATTCAACAAATTGAACCTACACAATTCAAAGTCCAATCAGATGCAAATAAAAAGACAAAGCAAATTTATGGGACTATACTTCCCAGTGAAACCTTTACAATAGTAATGTGTGACTGCATTTCTAACTGCAAGTGTCTATATAAGAATTGATTATTCATTCTTTTTTGCATTTTTCTAATGAATAAAAATCAACTATTCACGCGTCTATTTTTGAAAGCATACTTGCTTTACAGCATTTTTTCAAACCTGCCTAAAACTTTTGCAGTAAATTATTTTGCATCATTTTACATCAACATTAATTTCAGTGTTTATATTCTTGTATTATCAACTTTGATGATAACTGGGGTTTAGTGTCCCTTTAAAGGATGTTTCACCTCTATTTACCATTCACCAATGTATTTTTTACATCAGTGAGTTATGCCTCCCGGTCTCTTGTTCGCCTCCTCGCTCTCTCTCTCTCTCTGGATTTTAAAAAGGAACTTGTTCCATTAAGCAAAGTTTAGCAGGGACTAGTTATGCCTGATTGCCCTGGCTGTGTATGCACAATTAGAACTCCCATCTCATTTCCTAGAGAGCATGAGATAATTATAATGCTGGAAGATGATGGGTATAGAAAGAATCTAATGATATTAGATCTTATTTCCCTAGTTCCTTAGTTCCAACACAATGGTTTTTTACATTTTATCATAACCTATGGTGCAGTTAACGGGTTCTTCTTAGGAACAATATATATATTTTTGCTTTACTTCCCTATGTTTGGCAAAACTTCATCATCTTTCTAAAGTGGCAGAGTAGAAAAACAATGCAAAAAAAAGTCCCATGCGTCGGATGGATCTGCGGCAGCGCTGGAAATGAAAACAGGAGAAAGGGCAAAAAAATGCCCCTAGTGTGATACTGTTAGGTGATGGTGATGGTGATGTATAAGTGATCTATTCAATTAATTAATAAAACCACTATAATGATGTTGTGGATTTGAGGTATTTGGAGGTGGGAGATGGTGCAATTAAGTGCTTTTATCTCCTATACGTTCTTTAGCTTTAAGCAGATTCAGGTGCTGGTATTTTGCTAGGGAGTGTTAACACCCCCCTGTGATATTGCATTCACCAGATGATGTTTAATAAACAGCATATGAAACCCATTTAGGTCACTCCAATGTAAGTCCTCAGGATCATCATCAATGGTATGCATTGATGCATTGCCCTTTCTACTGTTTTCATTTCCAGCGCTGCCACAGATCCATCCGACGCATGGGACTTTTTTTGCATTGCTTTCCTTGAGGCATAGAGGCAGGTGACCTCAGTGGTTCTAGCACTGGACCATAAGGATAACTGAACTTTAATCAAGAACATTACCTCCATATAGGCGCTACACATTAGCATCTAACAAATTGTATTTTGTTTTAGTGCACATACCAGAGTAGAAAAACAGCATTAGAACGTTATAGGGACACACTTTTTTTCCCCCTTTCTCTCTCTTTAAAAAAAAATGGAGTTTGGGATTGTTTTACTTCAGTTATAAAGATATTATGGGAAAAAGGTAATCCATAAAACTTTTTATTTTAGATAGTACCGAGAATTTATTGAATCTTGGCCGAAATTTATTAAACTCGGAAAAGCCGTTTTCACTTTTCCGAGTTTAATAATTCGGGAGAAGGCTTTGAAGTTTCTCGCGGTGAGTATCGCGAGATTTTCTTTGACCGATACTTGCCGTGAGAAACTTTTTTTTATTGAATATATCCATGGAAAGGTAGTTATACTATATGGCTACCCTTTCCATGGATATATTCAATTAAAAAAAGTTTCTCACGGCAAGTATCGATTGAGGCAAATCTCCCGATACTTACTGCGAGAATCTTCAAAGCCTTCTCCCAATTAAACTCAGAAAAGCAGAAATGGCTTTTCTGAGTTTAATAAATTTCGCTTTTTAAGAGTTTGTTTAAGCCATCAATATTATAAATAGAAATATCATGATAAAAATATGTACAAATATTGACAATCAAAGATAATAACATAGAACATACGTGTATCATATGCTTGTCTATATAAGGTACACATTTTCAGCATTCCAAGAATTCTGCATAATGATATATTTGTTTTGGTTTTGATTACATTATCTAATTATCTGAATAGTCATCAAATCAGTGTAATATATGAAACTTAGCTATAAAAAAATAAATAAATAACACGAGGACCGAATCCTCTATGCACTAGATCAAAGATAGTGGGAAAGAGGAACCACACATGACTGTTTTGGATTGAAATGTAACATTTGATGAAAGCACTGTTTTAGTAAATTTTTGTGTATGTGATTAGTTCTTTAAGCAATGTATTACTCAGACAACTATCTTAGAAATGTTTACTCTAATTTGTTCCCAAGGGATCAAAAAATGTTTTATTTTTCTGAAACTTAATTATGATGTTTCTCTGACTTTAAATTCATTTTCTTCTAGTATCACTTTTCACGTGCTTTTTTCAAGATGCAAATCACTCTTTTCATAGGAACCTTTCCATAGCATCATGTCGCTTGATATAATTCTGATGCATTAACAACAGATAAATAAAATGTGAATACCGACATAGTTATTTTTGGTCCGTTAAAGTCATTTGCATTTTAAAGTCTAACCCCACTTGCAGAAGCTGAACAAAAGATTATTCATATAATGCACTTTTTGATGTAGAGAGACCTCTGCATGTCTTTTTGGATTATGGTACTAACACAGAAGTTGAAATATGAATAAAACTACAGCATCGGCAGTATTCATGTTCATTTTTCTGTTTTATTTAGATTGTAGGTGCTGTAGTTAAAAAAAAAAAATAACACTTAATTTTTTTTTGAAATAACACTTTTGATGTCTAAATACTTCATACTTTTGAATAACATATATTCCAGTAATTCTTTGTTACATTGTTGCTGTAGTGATCGCAACCTGGATTCACACAATACATTGACACAGTAGCATAACTAGCCACCCTTGGGTCCCAACACATCCCCCCCAACAGCAACACCCCATCCTATGCTCTGCCAAGCTCCCTGGGGACCAGGCCCAATCATAGCCTCGGCTGCTGCAACCCCATAGTTATGTTGATAAAGGTGTGCTATCAAACTGTTATTCTATAAGGAAACATTATTGCATTTATTTGTTTTTTAAATAGTAATAAATATTAAAATATACCATTGTCAATAATTATTTTATCCCCTCCTGCCAGAAAAATGCTAATTTTTACAGGTGTAGCTATGATGGCATTATTTAACATGTTGTAAAAGGATAAACGTTGCAGAAGTTTGACACAATTAGTTATGATATTTATCAAAGTCGAAAAGGTTTTTTAAAGGCCTGTTGCTGAAGGAACAGTCTTTATTTTATTAAGTTGGTATTACCTATTTAAAAATACTCATTTTGCCATGTAAGAAATAACTTTTTTATGCATTTTTTTATATTAAAAAGTTATTTTCGATCTTTAAAATTCATAAAAATGCTTGATAAATAACCCCCATGATTTAAGATAACTTGAGATAACACAGTAAATGTAATAACTGTCCTATGGAGAAATTACTCTTAGGCTAGATTCACAATAGCATATTATGCTCATTGTATCATATGCTAGTGTGAAAAAAGAATATGGCTCAATGAAAGCTGATGCTACTCACATAGTTCCAGACACACTAGTGTATGATGCTCATATGCTGGGTCCAGAACAGTGTGTGTCGCATTTTGGCCAACGTATTATATGCTACACTGAAAAATGCGACCACACAGGAAGTGATGTGAACGCCGAGGGTGCAGTCACACTGTCGCTAGTAAGTTCAAAAGAAAAATACGCTCTGCGTTGAGCATAACACACTAATGTGAACATAGCCTTAACCTACTGAGATATCTCTATGCTTGTATAGAAAATAAAACAATCGGCATTTAAGAATTTGACAACATTTTCTCTGCTACACCTCTGTTTGTGTCCCATACCTGAGTAATTTAATAATTAGTGTTATAGTTGTTTGTCTTGATTCTTTATACAGCATATTTTGCACTAAGGCTCAGATCTATAACTAATCAAATAATGCTCTCCCATACTGTACCTTGGGGTGTTGCACTGTGAAATTTACCTTAGGGCCACTCTAGGAACTACTGTGCCAGTATTATTGCCAGGATGACATGATCAATGTCTACATATAACTGGAGTACTAAAAAAAAGTACAGCTTCCACTTAAAGCTTTATTAGAATTAAAATCCCATGATCCAAGGATGTAGCCAGGAAATTGATAAAGTAATAACCAGTTCATGCAGATGTGCTTATTACCTCCGACTCTGGGAGGTGGTGAAATATAAAAATACAGGATACTTTCAAGGCCCTGTATTTGGAATTACATTACATTTTTTTAAAGATCTATGAAAGCAAATCAGAAGAATGTTTATTTTGTAATAACTACTAAAAAAAAAAAATAGATTTAGATATTCATTCTCCTTTAAAACTCTGCCCGCAAGGAGGTCATGAAGACATGATCATTTGAGCTACACCTACTTCTACAGCTCAGGAGAAATAAAGAAGAAGTTGTATACCCAATCCTTAAAAAAAATCAAATTAGCCAAGTATATGGGCTATCACACACCAATAAATAGTAGAGGATCACAGCATCTCAGCATCTCAGCTTTGTTTATAAAACCCTCCTATGCCTGATTGATCACCATTTTCATGTTAATATCCTGCCGCAAAATTTATTGGTAGGATAACATATTAGGAAAATACAATAATGTGGCCTAATATGATTGTGTGGAAAATATACCATATATAGTTCACTGAAATGTCAAGAGACAGTAATAGAGATGGTAGTTTAGAATTTTATTTGGAGCTGTAAGTATCAATATGCTTTCATTCATCTCCAGCACAAGCAGATAAGTATAGAGTCAGACAGGATTATTATACTAAATAAGATCTTCAATTTTCTCACTGGTTGATCTCTAAGAGTCCATACAATGTATTGTTTCTTATTATTGTTTGCATTCATTTTACATTCTTTGACAATTTAAACAGAAGATACTGATATTTTTTTTATGCTTTTTTTTATTGATTTTAATGTCTTTTTGTATTTATATCTATAAATGCTTCTGATGCATAAGCAGTCATTACATCTATGTTTGTCTGATTTGCTGATTTGGTTCAATAGCCACATCAGCTAATGAGATCATTTTTTTTTCAAAATCTGTTTTTGTCTCTTGTTCTCAAAGACTACTTTTAGTTTTGCCTCGTGCTGCTAAATTCATTTTTTTCTTTCATTTCGTGTAACCATCTATCATTCTAAAAATTTTAAAAAATTCTACATAATACTGTATATACTGTATATACTGTATATATATATATATATATATATATCTATAGTCAATACAGTAGTGTCTCTAGGTGCTTCAAAATAATAATAATTTAAAAAAAAGGTTACCTGGGTAAAGGGATGGGGAGGGGGTCCGGTAGGGCCTCCTCCCTGCAGTGATCCCCCACCCCACATAGTGGTAGGTGAGAGAGGGGGGATAGGGGTCCAAGGAACCAATACTAGTATTATTTATGTCCCCCCTACCCCACAGGGACATGGGGGTAGGAGAAGAAGAGCGGCTCCCTGGAGCTGGTCCTACAGGTACCTATCACCCACCCTGCATAGTGCTGGGGGAGGGTGGGGGAATAGGGGTCCCAGGGACCCCTTCTCTTTGTTTATTTAGGCCCCCTAACCCACAGAGGGGCAGGGGGAGGGTGCAGGGCAACCTCCCCTATGGAACCGCTTCCTGCACTTAGCGATCCCCTCACTCAGCCTAGCGCTAAGTGAGGGGTGATGCTGGGGGTGGTGTGGGGGTCTTAGGGACCCCCTTCTAGCTGTGGTTAATACTAATTATTTCCATAGCACTAATATTACAGTAGTGCTATGCAAATAATTCGGTTTAAAATCATTAACTGCTTACTTGCTGGTTAACGGTTTTTCAGTAGTGGTTGATGGGGGAAGGTGTAGGGGTTCTGTGGACCCCCAGTGTAGAGGTGGCTCTTTGGATCCCCCAACTCCCACAGACCACTATGTGGGGTAGGGGATTGATACCTTGAGGAGGTCTCACCAGACACACTCTCCTTCCCCCTTCCCCCTACCCCATAACCAATTGGGGTAGGAGGGCATTAATATTAAGCAAGGGGGTCAGAAATGACACCAACACCCCCATCCCCTTTAGCCAAGGGGGGCAGGGGTACCTCACTTGGAGGGAGTCAATTGCTGACCCCTCCCATGGCCACCAACCCCATCAATGCTATGGGGATGGGGGCCCTAACCTAGCTATGTCCCTACTTAAGTCCTTCACCCAATACCTAATTATGGGGTGAGGGACTGATGTGGGCCAGCACCTCTTAGCTAGGCGGTACCAGCTGTTACACAACCTGAAAAAAAAATCAATAAATAGTAATAAACATTAAAAAAATACATTGTTATTAAAAGAGCTTTGTAATCACTCATTACTCCTGATGTGTCAAGTTGTCTGTGATGCCCAGGCTCCTCATCTTGATCTGCATAATCCAAGTGAATCTTCTGGTCTTGATCCACAGCCGCCGCCAGTGCCCGCTGCCTACTGCTGCAAACAATGAAAATACAAGCAGCTCCATGCTCTTCACCATCCAGGCCGGCACTGTGGTGCTTCACCAACTCCTCAGCTATTTATAGGGTTCCCTGGGACCTATTTGTAGCTGAGGAGCGGACCTGTGAAGGAACTGCAGGATTTTTCTTCTTTATATACCCTATGCCTGTTGTTGATTTTGAGTAAATTTCAGGAAAGCAATGTATGCCTTTTATAATACAACTACCCAGGGACTTTTTTGGGGGAGAGGAGCAACCTGAGCAATTGATCTGTTGTCCCAACTCCTAAACACTAGCAGAACTAGAGATCGGTGGACACCATTGCAGGATCAACACTGGGCTCCATCCATAGCACTGCCCACTTCTGTATTGCGCAGCTGCAGAGTGCACCACTTTATTTAAAACTGTACTTTCGGGTGAAAGTTGCTAAAGTTGAAAATGATTTTGCTGAAAATTGCCAAAAAAAGGCCAAAAATGTAAAAAAAATCGGTTTTGACTTTAGTAAATTTCATCTTGGTGTTTACTTCAGTAACATATCTTTGGAGTGACTGTCATGGAATGTTTAAAAATATAGTTTGAGACACTCCAGAAATGATAATAGGACCTTATCAAGAGATCCGGTCATAAGAACCTTCAAAAATTAATTTTAGCACATCTTCAAGACGTCTTCAAGTAATGCTATTATTAACTCATGGCAGCAGTAATTTTATACAGGCAATTCCTAAAGTATTTCATATAATTTTCAGCAGAATATCATTTTATAAATTACCAGTGAGACCTGGACATATTTTAATTAACATGGAAATAGATTTTTAGTTAAATCGGTGCCAACACCTGATTAATCTGAATTACAAAGACCGGTGCTAGACAGGAAAGATAAGTTGCTTAATATTTGTAACCTTAGAAGATTCTAATTGAAATGGGCTACCATATTCTTTTGATATAATTATTAAAAACCAATGGAAAGTAAAAGGAATGCATTAAAAATAGCAGCAGCCCTTGTTTTTCACACACAATGTGCACAAAGACATATTAGTGAAATGAAAAGGAAACTGAACATAAACTATGTTTTGCAATTACAATTTTCATTCCTACACAATTATTTAATTCATTTTTCAGCTTTTTTTTTCTTACTATTATTAAATCCTGCTATTTAAAGACAATTTTTTTTCTTTCAATTTTCTGAGCATTCAAAGTGAATTAAAATCCCGAATGACTCTATCAGATCCAGTACAGACTACATAAAAACAGATCCTGTTCAGGAGACAAAAGTACAGAGTAAAACACGAGTAGCCCCTAATGTATTGGAGAAATAATGTATAGAACACTGAGGTTAAGCAAGACAGCTAGTCATCCTGCTGAAACCTTGAACTGCATTGATGAATCCAAATGGAAAGATATTCAGAATATATCTTATTTACAAATCATTATATACAGAGTGTTAATGTTAAGCTTTACTAAGAATAATTTGCATCATATTCCCAATCTGTAACCAGGAGGTCTAGACAAAAATAGAATCCCTAGTCTTCTTCCTTGTCATCTATTGTGTTTTAAAAGTTTTTTTTTAACCTCTGCTATGACATCACTGTAGTTCTTGTTGTGTTCTATTTCATCACAACTAGATTTCCTCCTCTTTAGTTTTGATTTCTCCCAGTAAATTTGTACCTATAACATCTTCCAGTCAACAGTAGGTTTTACTGACTTCTTACACAATTCTACTTGATATAATGGTTATATGGAGCATGTCAAGGTTTTTTTATTTTTGTTTTAAGTTTGTATCACTATGTTTATTACATTCCTTAAGGAAGGCTGACCCCAATAACTCTGCTTGTCTGATTTCTGCATATATATGTATACATATCCTGTATAGACACCCTAGCACTTAACTTTATGTGTTTTCTGTCTGCTTATAATTATTGTGTTATTTTAATGCCATCTAGTTTCTGTTTGTTACTCTTGTTTTTATTTTTTTTTTTATTTATTTTATTACTATCCATATTGCAAAAGAAGCAGAAAGAAAACCACAACACACCAATCATTCAATTTAGAGAAATGTAAGGTCTCAACCTTTCCCTCTTCTAAAATCATTTATAAATCTTTCTCAACTGCTATAATACTTTTGAAAGTAAAGAAATGAAAAATGAGAAACAGAAATTGAGAAACAACCACTTGGTACACCAATTTGTCTTATTTTGACAGCTGTGCCTTTTGGCAAAATAGACTATTATGAAGAATAAGTTATGAAATACAAAGCAAAGTACATGAAAAGCCCAAAAGAGTTGAACCTCGGGGTTGATGATATATGTTATCCTGTTGACAGTGTAAGATTCAATCTGTGTTCATAGTGAAAAATAATCAGGTAAAGCAAATCTGGTGGATGCAGAGGAGAAATGAAGGAAAGTTAAATATTTCTGTACATAAGGTCATTAGTATAAAAAAGTATCCAAGGCTCTCTCCTTCATTGCAAAGCATAAACGGGAAACTTCTTTCACACAACACAACTGCAGTGAATTTACTGACCAGCAAATCAGTCAAACATCTGTTGGAATGATAACTAGTTTTCCTTTTTAGCATGTGGTTTGGGTTTGATCTTAATGCAAAGGAATAGGGACTAGGTCAGTGATGGCTAACCTATGACATGCTTGTCAGGGGTGAAACACCAAGATGTTTTTGCTGACACACATCATGGCACTGTTAGTGCTGCGCTCTCAGTAGGAGAGTTGTCCCGCCTTTAAAAAATTATGGATTTTTTTTTCAGTGACACACCTCCTGAGTTATGCTTGGTTCTTTGATGAATATTGACACACCGAGCTCAAAAGGTTTGCCCTCACTGGACTAGGTGAATGACATTGATTAAATGAAATGACTGTGGACCAGGAAGAAGGCTGCAGAAATAACCAAGGATAGAGCAGGAAGTCATAGCAGGAAAGTTAAAGAATATCATGGCAATCAGTAATAGGATGTAAAGAAGTAAACCAATGATTTAACAAAAAGGTACTTAACTATATATAAATATACTGTATATATTATTAATAAGGGCTGCCTATTTAAGGTCCTATTGGGTGACATAATAGCTGTGTGGTCCATCAGATGAGTTGGAAGCATGATCTTTTCCTTATGCATAACACAAGTGAATATCGATTCATGATGTAGGCATTCCAGCCCTTTTCCAAAGCATGTATTATAGATTTACTGATGCCTCAATCCCCCCAGTTACTTTTGCTACACATTTTACAATTAAATTACATTAAAAACACTCAAAAAACCTGGGACATTGAGGTTAAAAATAAAGTACTTTTGGATTTTAACAATCATCTCAGAGCTGGCATTGCCATTTAACAATCAGATAAGTCAATAAGTTTTACTGTAGACCTATGGAAAAACAACTGATAACATATTGTGTTATCCCGATGAGCTTTGTTACATAAAAAATAAAAAAAAAATAAAATAAATCAGCTTTGCTGCTTCTAACAAATTCATCTCTGCTATGGCACATTGCAGGGTGAAGGTGCATGAAAGGATAATCAGCTTTTGTGAGCTTCAATAGCTTCTCACTAGTAAGTTGACAACATATAATAAGCCAAGGGGATATATGAAAGACTGCTGTAGCTCTTCTTGGTAAACCAGTATCTATGGAGCTAGTTATAGTTTGTAGAAACAATCAAGACCAATATATTATTCTATCACTAATAATTTTTTTATGGTAGGTAAATAGGAAAATCATTTTGCTATTCCTTTCATTTGAGGTACCAGTGTATACAGACGCTTGCAAAATGCATTCATGTAGAAACTTAGAAAATTCGATTAATGCAGGAGCATATTAAAGTAGCAGTATTCCCCCTGTGAATGAACATATATAAAATATATATTTAGAATGAACTATCCATATTCATAAATCAATGTGTTTATGAATGCAAGTGTGTAATACCAGGGGTCCCCAATCGCACTGGTCCACGGGCCGAATGGTGGTGATGTGCGCACAGGAAACATGTCACAATCATGCAGCTTGCAACAGATGTTGCAGTGCCCACAAACCTCCTGGTCCATCAATCTTTTGCTGGGAGAGGAACTGGTAGGGGGAGCTGCTGTTTTATACAATACAATTTTTTAAATGGCCTTTTCAATAAGGTGTGATATAAACACCTACATTTTATAGTTTATGACCAAATGTATCAATTAGAATGTTCAATGTGCCTGTAGCTGATTTAACAGAGGCTGTGGTTGTTGAAGCGGAAGTGTGAATTTGCATCCCTAACTTTGCATATACAGAAACCTGCGAAGTGAAGTAGCAACATTAGCAAGGCTTACTGCACTGAATGCACAATTGACTTTACCAACTCGAAAATTGTGAAGTAGGGGGCTGATATCAAGGCTCCAGTTGGGCATAAGGTAACTGCACACTCAAATGACAAAGAAAATATAGCTATCAAGTAGGAAAATGACCTAGGAATATTGTTGCATAGAAAGGGATGTAAAAATCACTTGTTGTAATGTAGGCAACCTTAATACAGCAATACAAGTGGTGACATTGTCCTTCCTTATAATCAATCCTGTCTGTTAATAGTGTTTTGACCTTAATCTAAGAAAGACATAGTTATAGTAACATTCTTCCTTTAAACAGATTCTTAGTAAAATGAAGTGACATCACTTCCCTTAACCAAATTAGCTACTGTTTGACTAACTGCAGCTGATGTCAACTAACGTCCATCGCCGTTTGATTCTTCTCCAAAGTAATCCACTCTTTAGTGCATAAGAAGAAGCGAATTTGTACTTTGATGAATAACCCCATACTGAAAACTTAGATGTGAGCAAACCGACCATGGGAAAACAAAAGATGCTGGATTTTCATGTTTAAAATGGAATTATGCCAATGAGAGATAAACAGTATCTATAACCGTCTAATCAATGTAAATCTTTTTGCATATTCAATTAAAGCCTAATATCTTTATTATTTGAATACATTTATTATGACTTCACCACACTGTGTATTCAGCAGCATCTGTAGCAGTCTGGTTGTTCAACAAATCTATCTGCAGTTTCATAACGAAGGAGAAGTGACTTTGCAACTATTTTGCTGATGCAACTCAAATTGTAGCAAAGTGAATTCAACAGGCGACTTCAGACTTTAGTCAATAAGGCCCTAAATGATGGAGTATGAGATATTTTATTAATCTTGAATCATCTCCTTTCTGAAAGTCCAATATCCCAAAATTTTTTACATATTGAGTTATCAGGTCGCAGGCTGCCTGCCAGTAATGTGATTGTGCAATTTATTTTTTAGACATAAAAATGCATATAATAAATCGAATTAAACTCAGATATAATAAGTCCTGGTTACTGTGAGAATTGCAGAGATGAAAGATAATCATATTTATGTCTTAGTGCAGATAAGGCTAGTAACACCAATCTATGACACCATTAATCACTACTACTCATTGTATTTAATCAAGCCTGTACTTCAAGGATACAGATTTAAGAAGGTACAAATGACAGTAATAATATTTACATTTAGATATAAGCCGAGGGGCTCATAGAAAATGGAGGCTAGTTGCCTGGGAAATCAAAAATGAGCTCATATCTCTGTTATTGATATCACAAATGGAATAAGGGCTTTATTGTGATGATGAGGTCAATTTTTACCACTTTCATTAAACTTTTTTCCAGTGGGCTATTTATTTAAACATCTGAAAATGGATGTGGAGGGCTAAAACAGTTAATATTGAGAGTAACATTCCAGTAATGGCAATGTCATATACCCATAATGTATTGCATCCTGAAGAGAGACCAGTCAAGAATTATATACATAGAGAACCTTATTTTAAAATACACACTAAAGTGGTTGGAGGCTTTATAGGCTCTGAAGGATATTTTCTATAGCAGGTGAAAACCATTTCTGATGATGAGTACAATGTTTTGCAGTTATATTTCTCGATGAATTATTGTCATTATATCTTTACTCTGTTCTTTTTTGTTGTTACAAAAGGTTTCGCTTTAGATCTTACAATTTCCTATAAATGCTACTTTTGTTTTCAGTGTTTAACTGTAATGTGGGAAAATTGTCATATGTATAAAAAAAACTTGCCTTGAGGCATAATGTAGTTGGCACAGAAAATGCAAATGACAAACACAATCATAATTACAGTATGTTCAAAGCATAGTCCATAATTAAGATAGGTTCAAGTTTACTCTAATATGTAGAAATTTAATAAAATCAAAAATATCGATGTCGCAATATAAATACATTTTTACTGATATTGCGATATCGAGTTTGCCGATATCATGATATCGATTAATTTTGGCCAATATCATGATATTGATTTTGCCGATATTGTAATATTGGATTTTTCCCAATAATGCGATATTGAATATTCGATCAAAACTTTTCAATCTTCTTATTTCTATGGAAAATCCATAATATTGATCATTTCGATGAAAAAATTCAGTATTGTGCTATTGAAAATTTGATTCCAATTTTTCAATGATTTTCAAATTTTTATAATCAAATTTTTAAGTTGAAAAATCAAAAACCACCATTTTCAACTTTAATAAATTTCACCTAGTATAATTCCTGGAGAAAAGCATGCTTTAGCCAACACATAACTCCTCCAACATGTGCTTCCTTTTGTGAAAGCTCTGAACATGTTAAGTGCTATTAGCCCTGATCAAACTCGTGTTTTCCTTAGTTGTATTGACTGTAACCACTCTACCAAAAGACCTAAAGAAAAAAAATGTTGTCAAATGTTTATTTTCCATTTATAATCTATACAGTACCTTATCTGATATATAATAATGGCAGATTTTTTGCTATAGACTTTACTGGAGCCATTTCACCAAACAACAGCAGAAAATACATTACAATTAACAATAATTCATTTGGAGAAAACAAACCTATTATACTTATAGGACCAGTAACACCAAAAAAAAAAAAATCCATTTGGATTGGCATGACAGTTATTAAAATACCACACTTTTGGTTTGTCTTTGAAGTTGTATTCATGAATGTTATTGCTTTTTATCTCTTCTTATCTTTAAAGATAGCAGCCATGTTGTTAAACTGACCTCGACCAGTCCTATTGTTTTTTATGGTACTTTACTTAAAGCATATACAGGAAGTGTGCCCTAAATCCTATTTTTGAAAGCTAAATAGATAAATATTTTTCTTTATAGACACAATTTATCATTTTTGGAAGCACAGAATGAATATATATTATCTAGAAATGCTTTTGAGGAATTTTCCTATTTTTGTTGTTACTTTTAATGTTTCCATGCCTCCAGAAATTAAATCTGTAAACTAATGTTTTAAAGGAACATTCTGGCCAAAAAAAAACAAAAAAAAAAACATTTATTTATTTATGTTAATATCACATATTATTAAATACAATTTATTATCAAATTTTTTTAAAGTTAAAATTCTTACCCTAAAGAAATGCTATACAGCACTTCTTTCTTGCAAACTCCATCTTCCGACTCTGTCGGCGACTCTATGGCATCCAAATCAGGCGATCCCTCTCAGGAGCTCATTCCTCACCAGCCGTGCTCCTATTGAAGCCCCGCATCAGCATTTCCTTAGATGTTGCATGGAGAGTGTGCACATGATCAATGCTTCCTCCCTGGATGATGTGCATGCTCTCTCATGTGACTTCTAGGAATTGCCGATGCGGGACTTCACTAGGAGTGAGTGATCATCTGATTTGGGACGCTGTCACTGGCAGAATCTGAAGATGGAGTTTGCATCATGGAAGTGCTGAATAGAATTTCTTTACAGGTAAGAATTTTAACTTTTAAAAAAAATTGATAATATTAAGTTGTATTTAATAACATGTGGTAATTAGCATAAATAAATGTTTTGTTTTTTTGGCTGGACTGTTCCTTTAATTGTAGCAATGGATAATATGTGAAGTTGGAAATGTAACCAAAGTACACCAAAATGAATAATAATGTCCTAAAAAAAACAACATTTTTGGTTTACTGTATAACAAGTGAGGGTTTCTTTTCCCTTACTCACATAAGCATCTGACATGTTTTATATGGTCTACGTACTAAAATCCACTATGGCACTTTTGCCCAAACATTTTTTTTTGCTATCCATTAACATGCAAAAGATTTTACCCCTTTTGCCTGCACTTGTATGAGATGATTTATTTTTTTTTAGATAGATTCTGTAGGTAGACAGACACTGAAGTTAGGTAGATACTTTAGACTGACATGTACTGTATATATAGGGACAGAATAGTACAGTATTACTGAAAGAGATGTTCCTGCAATTCAACTGCTATGAAATTGTAGAAGAACATTACATTTATGGCTGGAAGAAAGATGAATTACAAACTAAATATCTAAAGGAGAGGAAAATTCAATAAAAAATGCAATTTCTTGGGATTTCAATGTCTTGGTAAAGAGACAACTGACTGATAGTTGACAAAGTCATTCATCTTCATCAAAATGAGAAACAACATATAAAACAAAATAAAGTAATGGAAACAAAATTCTATTAGAGGTTAACTTTATTTCATTGTTAGCTTACCAGGGGATAGAAGAGTAGCTGGGGAAATGAAATATGCTGGAATTAGTTGGCAAACATATAATTCTGCAGGTGCACATGCTTTCTAGAAGAAACAAAGTCTAATATGATCAGCTAACAGATGAATTCAGAAACATAAATTTGGAAAAATCTTGTTAGAGAAAACGATTATCTGTACCCCCACTGTGTAACATATCAGATGCTGGCAAAATATATATGGGTTTTTTTTACTGTTAAACAAGAACAATTTGTTTTGAAAGAAGAGACCTTGGTATAAGCAAAACTTCCATTATTCATACACTATACAAGTTAAAGATAATCTCGACTGACACTTTTTGTATGTTGTTTATAGATATAAAATAGCTTCTTCTTCAGCCATGCCTGCAGAGACAAATTCATTATAGAAAAATAAAGAAGAAAAATGTTTTTGTATTCATAAAATTTTTTCAATTTATTTTTTGGTTTTCTTCTCTGTTATTTAAATTTCTAGGTTTGAATTCCATTTTCCTAACAAAATGTGCACATTTTTGTTAATTCTGTTTCTGTTTGCGACCATCTTTTGTAGCTAAAAAAAATTACAATGAAAACAAAACTGTGAAGACTATTTTCACTGCTTCTCATCTTAATAAATATGAGTATTTAGTATATTCTATTATAACTGGATATACTTTCCTAACAGGCAAAGTAAATTTGCAAGGTACTAGACACATTTGGGCACAAGACAAGAGTGGAGGGCTCTTTATGTCTGTCTACGTATTAGTGTTCACAGTTCCAGGGTTATGAACTGTTGGTGAAATGGATTTTCAGGGTAAAATTAGACATGAAATACCATAAAAATGTAAAATAAGATCATAAGAACAGATAGACTTAGAAAGTCCTTGGGCAACATGTATTAAACTCAGAAAAGCAATTTTTTGATGCCCCACTGCTGGAGAATCGGTGTTTATTTTATTATGCCAGTATGCTGTTTTCGCCATCTTGAAAATCACTATTTTCTACATTTTTTTTACATCGAAAAATTGTTTTCGATCCTGTAAAGATCAGTTAAAAGGTTGACAAAAATCACCGATAGTGACTTCACTGATTTAGGTCATTAACTTAGCCTTAGTTTGTGTTTTGGTAAGGAAGAAAATCTTAACAGCATATTTAATAAGACCACTTTAACCATATTAAATATTTTCACCTCATTTCAATATATATTTTGTTTCTCTGTACTTTTTGATTTCCTATGATTTACAAAGGATGTATACAAATGAGTGAAATAAATCATTATCAATCAGTCTGTTAACAGGGACACAATTTTTATTGCTTTTCTATGAAGGTTCCTCCCATTACAGATCGATATCGATATCTCTTTTCGATGGGACCATCTCCATAGGGAATAATGGTTTTTTGCCAGCCTGAGGGTGGAGAATGCTTTTGGGTGTTAAAATTGTTTTAGAACAGCTTTGTAAATAGGAGAAAATTATATCATTAAATATAGGCTGTTTCTCCTGCTTTTACTAGTCATAAAACCTGTTCAACTTTAGTAAATGTGCAAATTTTAGGGTCAAAACCAAAAATGCCTTACTATCCTTTATAATATAAATGACTTTTTTGCCTGTGTTGTTTTTTATTTCTCTATGGGAAAACAATTATCTTTATTTCTCATATGGCAAAACCCTGATGAAAATATCTTCACTAGCTGCTCAAGGGATCATCTCACATAGCACTGTCAAGGTTACATCAGATTGTGATATATATATTACTTATATTACTATAAGAAATTTATATATAGGCTGCTGAATGTCACTATATGTTCTCTTGCATTAGATTAACTCTTATTTCACTGATGTCGCCCTTCCACTTAAAAGGTTCATTGCAGACACAATTTAACTTTCTTATACTGTGATTGTTTTCTTTTTTTTAATATTCTGAAAGAAAAAACAGTATTGTCAGTAAAGACTCAAACATTTATATGACAATTCTGTTAGGAAGAAAACTAAATTAAGATCTCAGATGGTTGTTTTAAATTTGACAACTGTTTTCACAATGAAAGGAAGTAAAATATATTCTGAAAATATCATGCTGTTCCTTCCGGCAGTTCCTTTAATGCTGCTGGCAGAATATCAGATGTATACTTTCCTGCTGTTTGATGTAACCTTTTCCAGAATGTCTTAACTTTATTGTACAACCAACATGGTTTCATTTAAGACATCGCAATGTCATCTGCTAAGTTTCTGCTATTATACTTTTAATGTATTTCAGTTTCTGAAGATCTTCTGTTCTCCAACTATCTGTACAATTGGAACAGTAAAAACAATCCAGTTTCCCTGCGCATAAAGACATTTTAATCAAGGGATGATTTTATTGTGATACTTTATAATATGACATACTGTATAATCTATTCAACAATAGAATACAGCTTAATAAATGGGTTCTATTCATCAAAAAAAGATAAAGAGATGAACAGAATGGTTCACAAGACAACCTGAAAGTTCCCAATTAAATCATTTACAGAATTCAAAAGCTCACTTCAACCCTTCAATCTCTACTTCACCTGACCCCATATAGCCCATCCCGACAATACAGACAGACCTGCAACATGGGGAAGCATTAGGATTACTAGCACTAACTCCAGATTTTCTGGTGGACTCATGGGGAAGCATTAGGATTAATAGCACTAACTCCAGATTTTCTGGTGGACTCATGGGGAAGCAGTAGGATTAGTAGCACTAACTCCAGATTTTCTGGTGGACTCACTGGGAAGCATTAGGATTA
>WMED01004919.1:0-20115 GCA_019650415.1 Pipa parva
ACAGTGAAGGCTCAAAAGAGCCGCATGTGGCTCGCGAGCCGCGGTTTGCCGACCGCTGACCTAGGCTATTGTGCAGGGGTGGGAAAACTACAGCCCTCTATCTACGTCGACTCTCCAGACGTCTCCGACCAGCAGTCCACGTGAGGATGTAAAAACGGGGGACGTGGCCAACCACTGTAGGCATCAGCAAGCTAGACACCCCCCCCCCCGACCTTCTAAAGCCATCTAAGCCGTTCACGCGGCCGGATATTGAAAATAATTGCCCGCCCCTGCTATTGTGTGACACAGGCCATAGACAGTAATGTTAGCAATTTTCTTTTTTTTTGTCCTTTTTTACCTTAGCAGTTGGTTTGTGTAAAAAAAGTTAGCAATGTTGCATCTTTTTTTCAATAATCAGTCATTAATCTAAGAGGAAAGGTCACAAATGGCAATTTCTAGATTTTTTACTCAAACCAACCATTTGTGTATAAAAAAGACACAAAATGTTAATTGCTAACATTTTTTACACTAATGTGTAACTGCTTCTCTAATGCCAGGGTTCAGGAAGGTGTTAATTTTACTTATAATAGGTGTTAAAATTGTTTTAACCTTCATACATCAGTTGCACCTGGTCTTAAACACTGATTTCCACAAAAATTAAAAAACAGTTGCAGGAGGTGCAAAATAGGCACAAAGTGAATGATACATTTCTAATAAATTGGTGAAATTGCCAATAATTTGATGCAAAATTCTTTGCATGCATTTTTTTTACATTAACACCACTTTATACATTCCCCCCCTAAATGTTTTTCCTTAATAAGTATTTTACAATGTTGGGAGTTGTAGTTGTACTTATCAATGGAACGATTTGCATTTTCTATTAATAGGCTGCCATACTCTTTGGTAAACCTTATTGAATAATGAAATTGAATGAATGTAATGATGCCTTTCATCAGTGGGTTTCCAAGCACATTTTAACTGTTATGAAACACAAATTAAAGAAAGTAAAGCAATTAAAGAAAAGCAACTCACAGGGGCCCAAACCCTCCGCCGCCTCAAACAGAGATTAAAAATGAAAAGCATTACAAAAGTAGCTAGTTCACTGTGTCAAGTAATAAGGCTTACTTGTAAATTCAAGGCTGGTGCAGAGTACTGCAGGTGTGTATTACTGTAACGTAAACAAAAGAGGTTCTGGAACACTGGGCTGTGAAAATCATACTGTTAACACTAGGCACTTGTTCTCTTTCATTAGTCTGTCCCATGTATTTATTTGTGAAAGGCTTTGCCAGAATGTGTTTATTTCCAAGAACCCAGTGTTGCTACTATGTAGCTTATTTTCTCTTGAGAAATTGAGTCTGTCAACTGTAAGCAAAAATTGCAACAGTGTTTCACAGATGAGTAGTGGGTGAGATCACTTCCTTGTCTGAGCAGGCCCATCCTCTCTTCTGAGTTAGCACTGTTTAAGTATTTCCATTCGTTTAGATTCTCAGACAATCTGGCAGCCTAATGATTGCTTGGAGCTATGCACTGTGACTAACCTAAATAATGATCTCTAAGATATATGAAATATAACAAGGCATTGTAATTAATGTTGGAGTGTGGTTGCATAAACAAAACTATTTGTAAATAGTGAACAAATTTTCAGACATACTTCCTTAAAGGGGAATTAAAGCTTGTTTTTTCCAGGCTTGATTCTTAAGGGGAGAAGGAGGAAGCATCTACTGATAGAGGTTTTACTCTCTGGTAGTGTTTCCTGCTCTCACTTGCAAGCCATAATCTTCTGCTCTGTAAAGTGTTGCGATTCTCTTCACTTTCTGCTTAAACTCAATAAGGTGAGCATGCACAGATGCAGTTATACATTAGAAAACGGATACTGCGCTTGCTCTATTTGGTGAAACTGACAGGAAGTGAAGACTGCGGCACCTGTCAAGAGAAAGAAGTACAGGAAGCAGGGACAGTGCTGAAGCTTGTCACCAATCCAGCATCTCCCCCCTCCCCCTGGGAAATCACCCCTTGATAAAACAAGTCTATAGTTATCATTAGAAAAAAATAAAAATAAATTATATATATATATTGTGTATATAAAGTGTGTGTGTGTGTGTGTGTGTGTGTGTGTGTATATATATATATACACACACATACACACACACACAATATTTATTTTGGGCCACAAGTAAGCTGCACACATGGGCAAGGCCATCTGTACTGTATGAAGTCATAGGATCCTTTAACTAGCCTTGTTTTGAACACTGTATCCATTGTTTCCTAGCAATGGTCAAATTCACACACTGTAACATCTGTGGCACAACACAATTAATAGCAACTCCTGCTTCAATTTACATGCAGCTCAGATACTGGATAAAAAAAAACACAGCAGGGAATACAATTGTAATTGTATATAATATAATTGTATAATTATAAATGGGTTTCACTTCAAATATGTTGTATACATACATCTGTTTCAAACAGTCCTCCACAGTTGAGTCTATTTTTTTCTGCATATTTCAACATCCTATAAAAATGAAATTAATTATAAAGAGGGAAATAATATAATCTACCTATTTATACAGAAGAAATAAAAGGGTTTCCATACTTATAATCTGCTATTGGGTATCATCCATAAACTTCATTGAAGTGGTTCCCTCCAGTGCTTGTTTCAAGTACATTTTCTTTAGAATTGGATAAACACCCGAGTACTGTTTTATACTCAAGAAAGGTCAGGCAATGTTTGACTTTAGAATGCACAGTTGTCAGGATAATTTACATGATTTATGGAAATAATCCTAGTTTGTATTTAAAAAAAAAAAAAGTAATACATTTTTTCCATTTTTAAAGCTAACATTTAAACTTGCTAATTCCCCTCCTAGAATGAAGAGGAGCAATGCCCTTGTGATGCCATAAGCTCAAGCTCATCTACGGATGATACTGCATCCTTAGAGAGAAACTCTTCTCATGGCAGTGACATTTCTCTTTCTCATGCCTTGAACACAAAAATACCCAAGGACAGGCATAGCCTGGACAGCAATTGCAGCAGTACAGTGACTGCATACATAGAAGAAAGAGAAAGTGAGAACCCTGAGATTTCCGAGATGGAAGGAGAAGAGATGGACAGCATCACAGAAGTCTCCCCACGCATGTCTCGATCAAAGAGCTCCATGCGCTCACTCTCACCTTTCCGGAGGCATAGCTGGGAACCCGGCAAGCCTGCAGGCAATGATGCTGAGATCAACCGCAGGAGGTAAACACATGATTTCCATTTCTCTTAAACTCAGAACTATTTTATTCATTTGGTTTGTGGAGAATGTAAAGCCAAATTTGTTTAGTTTGCATATCGTTAAAGGTTTAAAAAAACACAAATATATTGAATAAAAACCAGGCAATGTGAATGTTATAGCCAGAGGCCAGTCATCATTATCATGTGGTTTAAAGTCATGCCTATAATGTGGCACTGGAAAATGCATATTCCAATTAAACCTTAAATAATCCTGGTAAGAATAACCATGAAATTATTCTGGCGTTTAGCACTGATTAAATGAGAAGTCATTTTTGTGAGATTTTTCGTTTAAATGTTTTTTTTGTTTTTTTAACTTAGGATATCAATTATTTTCTGCAGTCTCCTCCATTGTTGTTGTCTGATGGCAAGTTTTTTTTAGTTGCAATGAGGGAATATAATGCTAGGTTGAGAAAGCAAAGTAAGAAACCATTGACATGTTTACTTCAAAATTAATTTGGGTTATGCTTGAGATTCTGGTTCTGAGACCAACTTTTATTTTATTTTTGTAGTTTTTAAAAGATTTGCCTTTCTGTTCAGCTTCATCTTTTCTGGTTGGTGGGTTCACTCATCCGTGCAACTTAAAAATGGATTTAGGGGGTTATTCACTAAGGTGCGAATTTGACTGTCAAATTGGCAAACAGCAGATTCCCATAGTAAATCCGCTTCAGGCAGAGAGTCCCATAACCTCACTCGCAGCAAAAAAAAAAACAAAAAACCCTTTTATGTCTTCTATGTTAATGCAGAAACTTTCTTTCCTAGAAACGTAGAGGATGCCCCCTTGTTATAATTGTAATTCTTGGTATAAAATAGATTGTGGAAGAGATCTTTGTACTGACCCCTAATATATTTATACATGGTTATTAGGTCACCCTTAATCTTCTTTTTTCTAGACCAGTGAGGCCCAGTCTACGGCCCACGGCATGGTGCTATCCGGCCCGAATTCTGAAATCCAAAATGTTGTGTATAAGTGTGAATTTGCCAGTTAAAGTTAGTCGCAGTAGACTGTCGCAGTTGCATCTTTATAATGTGAATATTGTCACAGTCATGACTTTAGTATGGAAAATTGTTGCAGCTGGTACTTTATAATATGTCGCGGTCACGATTTTAAAAGTTGAGACTTTGAAGCAGCCCGTGACATGCTTGTCGCAATTTAATATGGCCTCCTGGTCAAAAGGGTTGGGCATCACTGTTCTAGACTAAACAAGTCCAGTTTTAATATTTTGTCTTGGTACTTTATTATGCCCATTTGTTTTATTAATTTAGTAGCCCACCTCTGAACTCACTCAAGCTCAACCACATCTTGTACACTGGTGTCTAAAACTGCTCACAATATTCCGTGTGTGGTCTGATGAGTGCTTTGTAAAGCAGTATAATTATGTCTTTAACCGTGATATTGCAGAGTGTTTGAAAGGTAGATGGTATCTGGTGGGTATAGAGATTCCCTGTTCCTTGTATTACACCTCAGAATTTGGCTTTTCAGCAGCTCTTTCCAGTCATTACACACCATGCTTCACCTGTTTTTTTTGTTTATATTCCATGTATTCCTCTCTGTTATACACTGATCATTCTTCGTAATTCATTTTCAGTTCATTTCGAGTTCTTGTTCTTGGGGATGTTGTAAAGAAACACTCAGTTCATAGAAGAAGGTATTGGAAACGCATACTGCTTTCTGTTTTTCAGCTTCAAAAAATTTATACATACACTTACATGTACAGTAGATCGTAGATGGATGCTTTTGCTATAAATGCCCAATTTTACATTGTATTTGGGAATTAATCCAAAATTATACGTGTTGATTCCTAGAAAGGAACAACATTAGCCAAATTTAAATTTCCTGCCTAAAGACTAAAGAAAATACCTTGTTATATAGTCAGTCACTTTGTTGGGCATGATTAAATGCTTAGTATTAAAGGAAGGCTTTTGGTGATTTTACAAACAGCTGTTACTGAAAACATTATGAAATGGACAATGACTTCTATAATACTATGCACACAGATTGATGGGCACTCTACATGTTTAGTTGGGTATGACTTCATAGATCCAGTCTGGTCTACATCTATGGAAATGAGTTTAGCACATGGTTGAATGCCATATTACTTCTATGACAAGACATGACATAATTGGCATGAAAAACCAGTACAAAACGATTTGGTGAATATTTTTTAAGGCTTGGTTTCTAATGTCTTATAGAAAGAAGTAAGCTATGGTGACAACCTTCTAAACTAGAGGTTACCATTATCTTGGCTAAATTAAATCATTTTATTTCTAATTTCATAAATTACTGCTACAATAATTCCCAGCTTTATATTTTTCAATGACATTTTGAGTGACGTACACAATTTTAAAACATGGTTTTCAGCTGTATGAATGCCACATGTAACACATCACTTTCACATTTCTTTTAACTTTGCCATGTAATCCTCGTGACATTACATTTTCCTCTCTCTCTGGTTACTATCCCCAGTATGAGTTGGTGTCCATCTGATGCACAATTCACTTCTATGGGAGGTGACTTTTATTACAGAAGGTATAGTATTTAGTAGCAATCTAGTGGGCCTTGCATCACAGGTGTGGATGCTAGGATTTTTTATGTGCTTCCTTATAAAAGTATTGCTTTACTAATGTATGGCTTGCAAAGCATGATACAACCAAACGTATTGACTAATTCCTGAAAAGCTGCTGGAGAGTGTCTTTAAGCTTTGTATAATAGACCTACTGTACATCTTTATAACTGTATTTTTATTTTCTTTCCGCATAATGTATGAATTTTTGTTTGTGGTTTGTTATCTTTTAAATTACAGTTTTAACAGAAAGTGTGCGTGCTAGAGCAGGATTTCCCAACTTGTCCTCAAGTTCCCCCAACAGGTCATGATTTGAAGATCTCCCTTGTGAAAACCACCAAAATAATTACTTTTTCAAACATATGGATTAAATCCCCTGTGTGTGATTAGGGCAGGTCTCCAAGTATGACCTGTTGGGAGTTCTTGAGAACTTAAGTTAAGAAAGTCAGAATAGCATAATGCTTTTCAGTCCGTTTTCTGTCTGGATTCAATGCATTGCTTGGCTTTACTCGTATTAAAGTGTACCTGTCACCTCAAAACTAATACTAATTTCAAGCTACAATGTTCAAATACCCTTTTTCTTTTCTGTTCCCTTACTCATTTTATTGAAAAATTTAAGTGTAATAAAAACAATATTGAAAAAAACCCTACTAATAATAATTTAAGTGGTACTAATGAAATAAACATCTTTGTAAATATATATGTATTTTCAAAAGGTGTACCTTTAAACAGGATTTCTCTCTGTCATCTTCCCTATCAGCCTGACTTTTCATTCCTGGGTGTCTGGTGGGCGGGCTAAATAATGATTGACATTATTGCTCCTCCAATCAGATCCCTTAAATCATGATCTAGAAGGGATCTGATTGGAGGAGCTAGAACATCAATCATTTAGTCCCACCAACCAGAAGACCTGGGAAAGAAAAGGCAGGCTGACAGGGAAGATGACAGAGAGAAACGCTGTTTAAAGGTACGTTTTAAAAAAAAATACATATACATTTACAAAATGTTTATTTCATTAATACAACCTTAATTAGTATTAGTGTTTTGAGGTGACAGGTGCACTTTAAGTAAATACCATATTTTTTTGATGTATACAAGTAATATTTCTGATTGATTCATGCAACCTTATATTTTTACTTAGTGTGTTTAACTGCGTGAGCTGGTACATCTTTTGCAATGCTAGGTAGCAATTATGTGAAATAAATTCATAATGTTTTTCAACCAATATTGCATCCTATTCCAATTTGAGTTTTAAAATGATATAATAAACTCTGATAAATATAAACATATCTATGTAGAATAAAACAGAGAAGGTTAATCACTTAATCAGAAAAATCACTGTCCATTTTGCTGTATGGAGAACCTAAGTGCAAGTACAACACTAATGTGATTCCCCCAGTAGTCTGGAAACTGCACATACCATTTTTAAAATTGTGTTCTAAAATGGAATTTAAAGTAAACTTTCTTGCTATATTCTATGGCTCAAGCATGCCCCTTTCATATCATTTTGAGCATGTTTTTTTTTCCTGTAGATATGGTCTAGAAAAATCCACAATCCACAATTCTAAATAAGACTGGTTGCTGCTGTTTCACTAACTTTGCTGTATTAAGAAATGTAGCTGTGCTTGCTGCTTGATAAGTGTCCAGTCTTTGTTCATATCAGTATATTTACATTTCTTTATGCTCTATAGTCAAAGCCTGATTATGATGTACACACCACAGGCTCCCTCTTGAACTCAAGGCTTTGCTAAGTGTTTGTTGACATTGGCACATTTGCTTTGTAGTTCCTCGAACTATGCAATCCTGGCCACTGACTTTTGAAGTTTATTTGTTGGTATATCTATGCTGGATACGTGGCTTAAAACAGTAACCTGTACCCTGGGCCCTTTGGATCATCATCTGGTTCTGTCTGTAGATTATTCTATATTAATTCCCTACCTCTTATTCAGTTACAGTTTGGAAGGCCTTGCTGGAGATGCTGAAGATAAGAAAAAATCATTGGCTGCTCATGAATGTCCCACTGCTGGTACCACCAACTTGATTGCACATGAAAGAGAGCAGGGATCCTTAGCTTCTCTTACAGAAGATGAACAATGCAGCAATCAGAAGGCAATACGAAACTTTAAACAAAGGGTAAATGGATGAGAGAAAAGGCTGTATGTTGTACCCACAGTAAGCTATACACAGGGTTCAGTTGTGAGTATCAGCCTCTTACTGAAAGATATGAATTGTGGTATGTTCAACACCTTGGCATGATTTAGGGGGTAATTCAGCAATGTGCGAAGTGAGCTCCGGATCCTTCGCATCACTTTGCACATGCTGTTATGCGCTCGCTGATGTCCTGCATGCGGACATCAGCGAATGATTTAAAGGGATTCCAGCCTCGGTGAGGCGACTTGAGTGGTCTCGCTGAGACTGGAATCTCTTTAATGCGTTCGCTGATGTCCGCGTGCATGACATCAGCGAGCGCATAACAGCATGTGTGAAGTGATGCGAAGGATCCGGAGCTCACTTCGCACATTGCTGAATTACCTTACTCTTTAATAACAAAATCATTATTTTTAATGTGATTCTTTTATTTGTGTGTTAAACATGCTGCATTTCTCTGTCTACAGGAAGCAGTTGTTATAATGTCCAGGTGATTGATCACGATTGGTTTTCCTGCCAAAAGTAATGTTAATAATGTAAACCAAAACCCCTGAAAGGGGAAGTTTTATACATGTGATTTAAACCTTTACATGTGGTATATAACAATGTAAGAATTGCATGGGGTGGCTTTAAAATTGCAATATATTTTGCAATCGAAGCATAGCATAGGTAATGTTGATGCTATTTGTGATTTTGTTTGACACAGATTATTGCCTTTTCTCATGAAAAAGCCTATCTATAAATGCCACTATATTTAAAGTCCAGTTTACAAATCTATGAAATAAATCAGGCTGGGATGGTAGGTGCATAGTCCCTTCCACAACTCCAGGAAAAAGGCATCTTTGCACATGTTACACTTAAATCAGCAACATTAAGGATTCAAGATAGCAGCTACTGTATGTTTTTGCCAGCTCCACCATTCTTTGGTAGTCCAATACAAGGAATGGTGTGCTCATAACTCATTTTTTGTTCCTTGATGTTTTTTTACTGTACTTTACCCAGTATTCCTACAAGGAAGCAAACAGCTTTTAATTTAATTTAATTTAATTTAATTTAATGATTGGAGAGTTTGCTGCATCCACTCCCTGACTGTATGTGGATCAAACAGTAAAACAGATTTGGTTCCCAGAGTGAATTAAATGTTGGACTAAGTGAGAATAGTAAACAACTCTAAATATCTCTATAAGAAAAAAAATGAAGACTATTTTGGAAAATCATTTGTGCATATGGATCTAATATATATATATATATATATATATATATATATATATATATATATATATATATATATATATATATATATATATATATATATATATATATATATATTTCTTTTTTTTTTTTTTGTGGCGTTATGTTACAATCATTTGGCAATTTCAAGCATTGTTCCTTTTTAGTTTGACCACTAGAGGGCATTGCTTTAATTGGGATTCTGAATTGTTACTATTGTGGTAATGAGAAAAACAGATTGGTTTCTCCCACTTACTAAATTCAGTAATGTATGTGTGTATGCATATTTTTATATATTATAATAAAATGTAGATTAGAGTAATAGTGTTAGTCCAAAGATGCAAAAAAAAAAATGGGTATTACGATACTTGGTGATACCTTTTTTTTATTGGACTTACAGTCAGTTTAGATAATAAAGAGAGGACAGACCTCTTGAAAGCTTGTCTATCTAAACTGATTGTTAGTCCAATAATAAAAGGTATCACCAAATATTGCAATACCCATTTTTTTTTTTTTTTTTTTTTGCATCTGCAGACTAACATGACCACTCTATCCTACCTTAAATTATAATATATTAAAATATACATACACACAAATTACTGAATTTGGTAAGTGGGAGAAACCAATCTGTTTTTCTCATTACCACAATTGTAACGATTCATAGAGATATTTAAGCACCACTAGGCTACACAATGCTATACAATTTAATTGTGTAGAATAGCAAGAACCTATATTACTGAACAGGTAATGCAAATAAAATTGAATTTGTAGAAGCTGAATATATATTTCCCATTTGTGATAAAAATATAATTGCAGAACCTGTATGATTTTTTTTTCATCATGACAATATTTTTTAATCTCCTATCAGGACACTGAAAGATCTCATAATCGTGGATTTGGCTTTACTCCTGCCCCTCATTTAACAAAGTCTATGTCTTTAACAACAATTAACCATCCCTCCACGGAGGGTAAGTGACTACAGTTTTCTTTATACTTTCCTATATAAGAGTTGTCTTTGATGGCACTCTAATAAATTGTAAGTAATGTATTAAAGTAATTATATGCACAAGGTAAATATTTTAGCAGGTGCACATTATTTTATAAAATATCCTTGGAAATTTTTATTTTTTAATTTGTTTTTACTCCTAAGGTTTGAGACACCGTTTTCCAAACTTCCTTTCTGTGAATGAGTATAAAAGTTGCTGTATAATTTTCTTTCTCAGATATATTGAGTGCCTGCCTATATATAATTCAGATTGCTTGCTACATTGCGGCTCTTATAAATAACATTCTTACTTCTTAAATTTCAAGCTTTATCATTTTGCCAGGAGCTGACATGTATTATTCCAAGAAACAGCATTTAATATAAGTAATATCATAATATCAGTGTTCTCTGCCTTTGCTTAATTCTGCTATTTTCTTTTAAATTGCTGCTTTCTTTCCATATGTAAACCTCTTTTACTGCTTTAATAACAATTTCATGGCCAATAGAATCAAGCAGATTGTTGTTAAAGGATCATATTGTCCCTTTTAGTTTTTTTTTTTTTTTAGTTTAATAATATTATTTTAACACACAACATGTGTTTCCTTTTACATGATTGGGTTATTTCATATGTTGTGCTAATTAATCCTGTAATGCCTCTATGCATCAAAGCATTGTATACAAAATTATCAAAATCTTCTGAATGATTTTTTTGTTAAAAAAAAAAAAAGTTTCTCAATTCCCTAAGAGCCCCCTGCAGTCTTTGAACCTACTTTGACAGCTCTTCTACTCACATTCCCCAAAATACCATCTTGTGCATTGTTTCTGTAGTGATAGAAGCACTGGGGGGAAGCGGATCACTTTGCCTGGCTTAATTTAACTTCATTGTGAGCTGATCACTTATAGGTGATTATCTCACTTAATAACCTGGGTTCCCTCACTGGATTGTGGGAGAGGAACTGGAGGACTGCCATGTTTAGATACAAACCCAAAGCATGCCTCAGTAGACTCATCCTGGAATTGTAGCTTGCTTTACCTGCTCCTGCTCATTTGGAGGAAGAGATGGAACAATTGGTGGTTGAAATCACTGCCCCAACAGTGAGCGAGCTCTCAACTGGCATGCAAGTTGGGTTAATTAGCATTTTCTGGTGGATGTCAGGAAACTGGACTGCCAATGAAAATCTGATACCTGAATCCAGTTTAACGGTTACTGGTGGTTCTCCCCACCTTTCACCTGCATCTATTGACAGTTTGGCTCTTCCAAGATCCAGATATTGAATTTGTTATGGGAGACAGTAGTAAAATGCATAATTTGAGGCACCCAGATGAAGAGATGTTCTAATCCTGGCAGATTAGAGACCACTGCTTTGTTTATACACTTTCAGGGGAACCATGGTGCGATCATGACCATCTCCCAACAAGCTACTGTTGCTGGGGGTCACGTAGTGAGTCATCCTGCTAGGAGACTGGGTGCTTCCTCCTTCTTCCACAATAAAAGTGTCTTAAAGGCAGCAGAAGCATTGTGCTTCTCCTGTTCTTGATTTGATCTCTGTTGGTCTGGCCCTTTCTCCCAGCCACCTATCCCAGCCTATAGGTGGTGGTCTTCAATATAAACATTGTGGAAAGAGGAAGTCAGAAAGCTTAATTTGACCAAATTTGAACCTTCCTTGGATCAGTAGTGTGTGATTTATTTGGATTAAAACAAATCCAAACTACTCATCTCTTTTCATCACTTTTACCTTTTTTAGTAGCACATTTCTGCTTTTGCCCATAAGTGCTAAGTGTCTTTGTGATTTGCTTGCTTGTACTGAACGTGCTTGCTCTAACATCTGCTATTAACCCACTTCTCAGCTCAGGGGAGAACACGACCAAAGAGGCGAATTTCCTTCTCCTTCAGCATCTCTCCGCTTGTTCCTAAATCTAAGCATGTCTTTTCTATTGGCTCTTCGTCCAGTGATGACGAGTCAGATAGTAAGTAAATTATACCTGGAAGAAGAAAGGTTTAAGATCCTTTAGCATTTGTGCTCTTTATTTCATGCAACATTTCTGATATACATGCATGTGCTTTGTGCTGGTCCTCTCTTTTTAGATCACATTTCAATGTAAACTATGAGTTGTATGGTTAGATGTGTTTTCCAGTTTGTTTTCAGACAATATTTTTATATGTTGATAAATGATTGCATGCCTTGTGCTGAACGTTGACCTCAGAATTGTATCTAGCTTATGATTACTGACCAGTGATTTTGTTGTTTTTGTGTGGTGATAGACGAGACAATATAATTTACTAGATCAAATATATCCAACCTATAACTCTCAAATACATACTTATCTAAAGTTTTCATGTTATATTAGTGTTTGGCTTAAGTCACAAAGAGATGCTACAAATTTCTGTTTAATTACTGTCTAACATCTGTTTGGAAATGCAAGGTTAGGATTCATATACTAAAGCATTACCTTGTTAATAAAAGCACCTTAGTGCTCTTCATGCATATGCCTAGAAAGTGTAAAATTAGGTCTATTACAAAAGGAAATAGTTTCTTTATGTTAGGTTCATAACTGTATGTTGCAACTTTTTCAGGTTCACGGTCAATAAGTATAACAAGTGGCTCCATATCTCAAAGGTAAGATGTTTTAGGTGCTAGATTCTTGTTAATGCAGCAAACCATTAAATGATATTCAGTGATTTGGTGTTTATTCCTTTAAAGCTTTTCAATGTTTAAGCCACAGATTTTGGAGCCTTTGTTTTAGCAAAAAAAAAAAAAAAGTTTCATTTGTATTACGTGATGCAGCATAATTAATTGTATAGGGTGGTCCTCAGTACTTTAAAAAGAATATATTGTTTTTGTTTCTCAGTATATGTGATAGACTTGATAAAATAAATAAATGATGGGTAGGCCTTATAATAGGTTTATGCATAGAGAACAGTATAAAGTACATGGAAAGTGCAAATCATTTAAAGCAGGCAAAGTATTTTTGCATAAACTAAATAAATGATTTGATATCATTTTTTGCTAACATGAAAAGATCCTGATGTTTTTTTTTTCATTTTTTCAAATCTAAAATTCTGCACAATACTCTTTATGCAATATGTATACTTATATATTTGGCAGCCCTATAATTCTATGAATGTTTGGCTACATTTTTTAGCATAACTGAAGAAGGCTGCAACCAGCTGCCACCAAGTCCCTCTCGGAAAGACTTGGATTGTAAAGGTGGGACAAAAGTCAGCCGCACTTTCAGCTACATCAGGAGTAAAATGTCAAGTGGCAAAAAGAGCAAAGTAAGTTACCTGCAATGTCATACCTCTACACCCCTTTAATCTGTATGTGCACCATACTTTTTTAGAGCTAAGTATGCTGCTTAAATGCTTATTTATGGTTACAAACAGTAACATAGTTAATTGTGGAACATAGAATTCTACTACTCCATCAGCAGGGAAGTGGAAATTTCCATTGATTGCTGCTGCTTCTTCTGTGGATTTGGTAGTACATGAGCCTTAGTGTGCATTTGCCTAGAAATCCACCAATTCCTTCCCACCAGATGTTTCTGAGTTAGTTGGTTAATCTTTCCAGTGATGTTCTTTTCGTAGATTTTGTTAGCCAGTAAGTTTTCAGTGTCTTTTGTCAGTGTCAATGAAAATGTCTGAAATGCATTCATAATGCATTCATAGTTACTGTATATACAATCTGTGCTTCCAAAAATTCTAAATTGCGACTATAAAGTATAATAATTACTTCTCTTTTTTTAAACTGGGCTTTTGGGTACACTTTTTGAATTTGTATTATCTAAAGGACCATAGAAAACAGTGGGACTGGTTAAGGTCTGTTTAGCAACATGACTGCTATCAGTAAAGATTAGAACAGACAGAAAGCAATAATATTAATTTAACTTCAAACAAAATATTTTTACAAGTGCGGTATTAATTCTGCAATGGAGGAAACCTGGCATGCCAATCCATATGAAATTATAATTTTTTTTTTGGGTGTTAATTGGCCTTTAAACTACAATTTTAATTGTCTGTGGCTGTGTCCTGCTACCTTTTGTGAAACATTCAGGTAAATTGACTTAAAACAGTAAAAATTGCTTTCATTTATTATTGTGCGCATACAAATATCACTGAAAATATTTCTATCTATATTATACTTTTATTAGCATATCTCAAACAAGGCGCATTAAAAAAAATGCAGTGAGTCAGTCTGTACCAGCGTGCTTCTTTTCTCCCTTACAACATAGATTGTGCAAGCTAAACTAGTTCTCCTTTCTTTGCATCTGTGACAGGATGCTGTGTTTGATTGTGATGATAACAATAGAGGCATGGACGGTGTAAACACAGTATGTTGGCCAACATCCGCCCACTACAGCAAGTACAGTTTAACAATGTAGAAAAATGTAAACCACATCAGTGTGTTTCTTTTCTGTGTAAGACATATTGACAGGAAATTTGAAAATGAAGCTTAAGGAGTATGTTTTTATATCAGTATCATTCAAAACTCCATCAGGTTTAATTTTTTTTTCTCAAATTTACTGTAAGGTGTATTTATTTTGATCAGTCTTGAACCCATGGCGAATTGGGACATTATTGCAATTCAGGTTATTATTTGGGTAGAATTTTTACCAATAGACACAGTTGTCACACCCTAACATTCAGCCAGTTAATGAACCTCTTAGGGTCTGTAAAATTCCAATTTATAATTGTGTAGTAAATCTAAGAGTGAAAGGGAGATAAAACTGCAAGAATACTTCCTTCTCGATATAACTGACAGCCATCCAGGATGGTTTCTTCTAGTTATAACTTAATATCTTCTTTTATAAAAAAAACTGATTGCAGTGCTTATGGATGCCTCAGAAATAAATGATAGAATTATTAAAAATGGAAGATTTTAGGAAAGTAAAATGCCTTTATGTACAAACAGTTCCTAGTATAAGCACATAATTATTGACATTTAGTTGGCATATCTTGCAGTACCCCTTTCAGATTCAGGATTAGTATGAATTCTGCAATGCAGAAAAATTCATCAGAACTGCGGTAATTAAAAGCAGAAGTCCCTATATTGCCTTCCTTCCTTTACTGTACTCTTTTTGCAAACCATAAAGTGCATTCAGGACCATACCATTAGAACTATACTGTAACAATGCCATAATGTTGCACTTCTAGTGCCTACATTTTAGAAATTGTGGGCTTCCCTAGAGAGGAGGAGCAATGCTGTGGGGTAAATTCATTGAAGTGCCGCAGATTAGAGTGAAATATATATCGATCAGGCATGGCAAGGTAAGGAATGAAATGCTTTGTTTTTTTTTTAACTTCCTGAAACAATAGTCTTACTGTCTGTGTAATCATAAGTGCTTAAGATGAATTTTTTGACAGCTAAATATGTTTTTCCTTTCAGTTAAAGGCATTGTATGTCTAGTTAACAGAACTCAGAACATCTCTTCATTGATTAGGTTCAGAAAACATCTTTTACAGCCATATTCTAAATTTTAAGAAGAGAACTAATTAATAGATTATTGCACAATAATACATCATTTTTAAAGCAGGAGGAATTATGAAAATTTGAATGTATTTTTATTAATAAGGACGTGAATTGCTAAAATTGTAGTGATTTTTGTATAGAAAATGTCTGTTGCCACCAGCAGCTTTTATTCTCTGTAAAAGACAATAAAGTGAGTAAATATAGATTATTTTAAGTGAGATAATTTATAGTCTAACTTTTAATGCAAGATTATCAGGATTTGCTGGGGTTAGCATAGTAACAAAATGCTTGTATACATTAACTTTTTTTAACTTAATATTCTTAACTTTGAAATCTTTGGTGGAGTAGTAATGAAAATTAATTCAAATGACATTGTATTTCAATTCAGTAGCAACTGTTTCATTTGATCAGGTTTGTGTCATCTAAAACACATCAAGGTTTCTGTGAATTTGTTTTTTTTTTTTATAAAGGGGAGTGATGAAAATTTCCAAATGTTTGTGATAAGTTTAGCGATCAGTTAAAGCTGTTTACACTTCTGATTTGTAGCTGAATAGCTAAATACTTGTTTAGGGTTATCTTAAAATCTACCATCTTACCTATTTTTACATTTCTTTGAATGACAAATTGATGGCTATTAAGCAAATAATAATATTCCCCTTGCCATTCTTTGAGGGCAGTGGCACATGGGATGTTATGACCACTTTGGTGGTTGCCGTATTCAACCACCCCTTATAGTGCTACAATGGCAATGTATGTAAAATACTACTGCAGTGCTTTTACAAATATTCCAGTACTTTAAAGGCTGAGTTTTTTTTCTGACAGCTAAAATGCATATATAAAAGTATGTTTGATTCACTCTGGATATAAATTAATTCATTTCAAAATAAAAAACTTATTGTATGATAATATATTACATTTAAACGCCAAGCACCACATGTAAAAGACGTATGTCATAGCATGTAAGGTAGTAGGAAGCTGGAAAGATCTTTCTACTAAAGGCAATTTTAGGCATTTGGAATAAACAGTATTTTATTTGAAATCTCCTATCATAGTTGTTCAAAAAGATTGAAAAAAATACTTAACTCAGTGAAGTTGCACAATGAGTAAGACATCAAAATATTCCACTACAGCTAATAGTTACCCCTTCTATTAAGTAAATAATGAGCCTTTTCCTGCTCAAAACCAAGCCCATTCTAAACCCAATGAAGTTTGCTTTTTCACCACCTGAGTAAGGTAATTTCAGAATATAACCCAGGTTTTAATAAATGTTGTTATATACCACCTGCTTTATAATTCACAGTTGTTAGCTGACTGTTTAAATGAAGTGTCTATCTTGTAATTAAATGTTGTAGATATTTGTATTCTAATGCAGTTTGCAGTTAGTCTTTTTTTAACTTTTTTTTTCAGTTTTATTATTTCTTTCTTGTTTACATTTTTGTTAAATGGTCTTCTGGTTTAGCAACCTACTACTGAGTTAGGTTCAGACTGGAAGAGTTATAGTAATGTAAAATAATTCTAAATTGAAAAAGAAAACCGATTAATTGGTAAGCTGGTTGCTGAAGGTCAATGAAACTCAACAACCAAAAAGATTAATCAAAACAAACTAAAAAGATAAAAATAATTAAAAAGTGTTGTTGCCATATAAGAGTATCCCTCTGGATAAAGTTAGGCTGAAATGAAGTACCTGGCCTGGCGGATGAGGATTGGGAGGAGATTGCACTAGACACGACAAATGCCCTAACACAGGGGTCAGCAAAGTTGTTTGAGGAGGGAGCTATTTTACTCCCACCTCCAATGATGAGAACTATCTTGAGAGCTGCTGGAGGAGGGAGGCGTGTCCTCTCCCGACCACATGACCACCGACAGCCAATCAGAAGAGTCGTCGGTGGTCGTGGCCATGGCTTGGGCGTGGCTTTGGCAGTGTGCTCCAAGCCACAACAAGGCGGCTAATGAGCTGCAAGTGGCTCGCGAGTTGCACTTTGCCGACCACTGCCCTAACAAGTAGTAGACATAAGCTTATCCAAATCAAAATACTGCATCAAACATATCTTAATCTGGTAAGGTTATATCAGATGGGTAGACGGAATACTGCATAACTAGAGTAACTTTGTCTAAATGTTTAAAAGGCAATTCACCTAATGAAAGTATTATGCAATAATCAACTTGTTTTTTTTTGTTTTTTTTATGCTTTTATGTTATTACCTTAAATTGCTTATCTAGGGCAGTGCTCTATGTATAACAAAAAAGTAAAAATGAAAACAAAAAAAAAAGGTGGACAGCCTCTTTAAATACTGTAGCAAATTTATATTCTGTTATTACGGTACATTTTAAGCTTTTTCCAGGAAATGCCTTTGTGTGTGTGTGTGTGTGTGAAAGAAACCATACTAATGGTAAGCAGGAACCTCTACAGGAGATGTGTGGCAATGCAGGCAGCACATCATAGTCTACATCTGTACTGTGTCATTATCCTCATACATTTCATCATTTATTCAATGCTAACTTTTGTAACTTAACAGGAAAAAGAAAAAGACAAGGACAAGACAAAAGAAAAGGATAAGGAGCCCAAGGAAAAAGAAAAAGACAAAAAGACAATGAATGGCCACCTATTTAATGCTATGCCGATTGTGGGCCCCATTACCTGCAATAATTGCATGAAACTATTTGGCAATAAGGATGGATATCTATGTGCAAGTAAGTGGGCATTTGGCAATTGTGGGTCTTATAGTAATGTTGGGTTTTTTATCTCTCAGAATGAGATCACAGCTACTGTTCATGATGCTGCTTTTGGAGGGATGTTTCATTAAATTAAAAAAAAAACAAAAAAACACAATTAATTCATCAAAAGGGTCACTTAATTACTGAGATCTAGTAAACCATACCAACCAATCAGCAGTTAGAATTCACTGGACATGGGGAGTTAGAATTGTGTGTTTTCTTAATATAAGGTGAATAATTGTGGTGGTGTGTAATGAATTTGTTATAAGTAGGTGCGATGTCATCTTCTCATGGACCTGTTCAAATGAGACAATACCACAATGACTATCTCTTTCCTCATTAATGACCACGCTGACAATATGCCTGAATTATAGGAGTGGACAGAGTCAGCATTTTGCCAAGTTGTGATTACCAGTAATGTTGCTGTAGAATTGTCACACAAATTGTAATATAGCAATTTATTAGTTTATGTTGACCTCAGTTGCATATAATTCCAGGCTCAATATGGCACTTCATTAAAGTATAAATAAATGGTAACACCAAACGGACTAACAAGAGGGGCACCCCACCCTCCAAATACAGGAACAAAATACAAGTAGCTGCGTCTGTTGAAAATATTTAATATGCCGTCTTCAGAAACAAATCAGTGCACTGATTTGCAGCCACCTGCATTTTGTTTCAATATGGCACTTGACTACTATGTTTTCTAAGGTTCTTGAGTAAAATACTGCCAGAATACTAACAGGAACAATGCCACTTTCCTTCTCACTCGCCACTTTCAATTGGCAAAGTCAAATGTGTGTATTCAGTATGTCTTTGAGAATTTTCTCTATGATACCTGATCAATACCTTAATTATCCTTGAATTTGGGGAGAATTGATGCAAAGTGGTTCATTAATGTGCGGTTGGTGTAATGTTGTGAAGTATCCAAGAGTAGTTGACAAAGGGCAAAATTTACAAAAGGTGTAAACATTTTTTTGCCTGTTTTTTGCCCATTTTTCTTCCATTTTTCAGGTGAAAAACAGGCAAAAAGTAATAATAATAAAAAAAAAATTTAAACTTTAGTAAATTTTGCCCAAAGTGTCTAATTGGTGCAAATTCGTCTATGGGACAATTCACATTTTAATATTTCTGTAGCAAAAGCTGAATTGTGGAAGAAATTTAAATATTCAGTATGTCCACCAAAAAATGTGTTAAAAAATAACCATTGTCCAAATTTTGACCATTAGATATTGTAATGTCTTGCTTATTTTATGAAATTGTTGAAGACATGCCCAACCTACAATACGCACAGTCCAACGTCTTTAAAATGAAGAGTTGGAGCTGACTCCCTTTCCATTTGCTTAATTATATATTATATATACCAAGTTAGTCAGTTTACTTTATATATATATATCTGAAGAAATCTAAAAAAGAAGCGCAAAAGGAAACAAAAATAGTGCTTTATCAATGATAACTGGAAAATAGATAAAATAGTTGGAGCTGACTCCCTTTCTATTTGCTTAATTATATTGCTCTAATCATTGTAATTACAAAATGCTTGTAAAATGCATATTAAAAGCATAATGTGTTTATTCCAAACGGCCATATTGACTTAACCTTATCCATTTTGTTAACTACTAAAGAGACAAAACATCTACTTTCAGTGGTGTTAACCTAAAACAAAGTAGCTAAAACCACATTTCTTTGGTCCACTATGCCTACAAGTAGTATTCAACCCCCTGCAGATTTAGCAGGTTTGATAAGATGCAAATA
>WMED01004920.1:0-14070 GCA_019650415.1 Pipa parva
GTGGTCAATCATCAAGAGACGGGTGGACAAACAAAAACCTAAAAATTCTGATAAAATGCATGCATTGATTGTGTAAGAATGGACTGCTATCAGTTAGGATTTGGTCCAGAAGTTGATTGAGAGCATGCCAGGGAGAATTGCAGAGGTCCTGAAGAAGGAAGGTCAACACTGCAAATATTGACTTGGTGCATTAACTCATTCTAACTGTCAATAAAAGCTTTTGTTACTCATAATATGATTGCAATTGTATTTCTGTATGTGATAAAAACATCTGACAAACACACATAAAAACCAGAGGGCAGCAGATCATGTGAAAATATGATATTTGTGTCATTCTCAAAACTTTTGGCCATGACTGTACAGCATACTGTATTTACTCTGAAATGTGGCGAATACTCTATTGGTCATTTTCCCTATTAAAAGGCATATTCACACGAATAGTAGCAGCAACAATTCCAAGTTATGGCATTTGATCACCATAATTTCTATCATTTCTGAGTAAAATGTTGCTTTACAGCAAACAGGAATCTTTCTGTAAGCCCCCAATCTGCTACTTTCATTTAGTGAAGTTAAATCTGCATATTTGCACCAGTACGCCAAGGTAAATTTGCACTCCACTGCAAAATACTTGAAAGTTGTCACAGGGGAATAAATGCAAAGTGGTGTGTAAATATAAGGTTGATGAAATGTCACGAGTTGTGTGTAAAATTGCCAGATCGCAAAAATTAACAATCTTTGGTGAATCTGACGTGACAATTCACACTTTCATGAATATGCCCCATGACCTCTTTCAAACTTTAGTATTTGGTGCCACTCAACAGGTCCATCTGCTTACATGCAGGCATATTACATACTATAATATTACATACATACATATTATATTGTTATATATTAGAACTTGTTGTCAGACAGTTACACATTGTGCTCGATTTGAGGTTGTTTTAGTAAACTGTAGTATGCTACATCTCCATTCATCCCTATGGAGTTGCTTTGAAAAAAAATGCACTAAAATTGGATTTGCTGCATATTTAATAAGTCTTAGTCAGATCTGATTTACATATTTTATCTTCTGATATTTTATCCGACATAATAATTCAAATTACATTGAAGTTGCATGATTTAATTTTGCATTTTGTATAGATTCGCTTTTAAAGCTAATGAAAACTGACATAAACACATGCAGACTAAACATAGTGAAAAAGAAGTCCATGTGTGCATGTCACCAACAGCTTCACAATCACTAGAGGGTAGTAGTAAAGTAGCCAGTATAAGATTTTTGGAGTAGGTGGAGCTATATAGCTTTGTCTGATTCTCTCATCTTATCTCATATTATGTAGCACAAAATATTATAATATAACAAACACTAATTGCAACAATGTATGCAACAATGTATACAAAAGAACTACAAATGACAACAAACTACCCTTAGCTGCATTCAAAACTATTAAAAATAATTAACCAGCAACTATACGGTTCAATTTAATAAAACATTTTTATTTCTATAGCACTACTGTAATAGGATAATTCTGGGAATATTTCATTTGATTTAATTTAACCCTATCTAGTGGGGGACCTTAGGCCCCCCACACTTCCCAAACATCACCCCCTTCCGAATGCTATTCGATCGAAATTAATTAAATGTTATAGAATAGGCCAAAATGCAATGAATGATGTTTGATAAATTTGCCCCAACGTTAACTTGTGTGTTAAATGAAGACAAGTAAAGACAATTCTAGAAGGGATGTATACATTTCTAAAATTGTTTCAGTAAGAATTCGTATTTTAAATATAATGTAAACCCTTTGACGTAGAATGCAAACTAATTCTATCAACCATGGTACAGAAAATTTAAATTGCAAACGGACATAAATAGTTAATTGACAATTATACATGGTGTTTCCATAATATTATCCTTTTTGTGCAAATCAGTTGGACCAACTTCAAGGGAGCTAAAGTCACAGGCCAGTTGGCACACAAAATGGCAGCCAGCTGTTAGCTAACTGAAATGCTCCCCCAGATAAGTTAGTTGAATACCTTTAGCTTGCCTCTGGCAGCTCAGAGAGTAGGGGGTTAGGACCACCCCCTCAGCTCTCTGAATTAACATGTAAGCTGAGCCCAAGATTTAGCACAACTTTCACATTCTTGGCACTTTCAGCAGGGAGAGGGCAGTCCTAATTCCCTGCAGTGTTAGTGTTGTTCTCTTTGTTTCTATATTAAAACAAAGAGCTCAGTCCAGCTACTGGGTAAGTCATCTGCCCTGCTGAATGGGTAATTAGCTGAAACACTCCCCTAGGCACCTTACTTCTGCCAGAGTCCATTTTACACTGAAATATAGAAGTCTGACAGATCAGAGAGCAGGAGGTTTAAGAGTACTCCCTCTAGCATTTATTTGTAAAGCCATGCTGACTTAGTGCAAATTACAGTTGCTCAAACTGAGTCTGTGCTATCCTGTAACTTTAGCTACCCTCTTCACAGGTCTACCTGCTCTCCTAAAAAAATAACTGAATTTTTCATTACGACTCTGGCATTCACACATTTACATTGTATGTTGTTTGGAAATTTGCAGTATACAGCAATTTTAGTTCCACTAATTGGTCCAACACATGTTGCTAGGTACCTTTGAGCTCATATTTAAAATGAAAAAGAATCAGGCAGGCTATTTCTGTAAATGGGATATGGCCACAATATTAAAATTTAAACTGGTTGAGCAGACATAAAATGCACTCATTTCAAAGGTATGTCAAAATTACTGAGAATTGAAAGAATTTGGTATGAAATTGCTTGTAATGATAATGTAAACAGTGTGGCTTATTTTATTATATGACTTCAAATCAATTGTAATACATTTATCTAAGTAAATGCAGAAAAACTATTCAGTGTTGTTCAGAAGTGTAAAGGAATAATGACTAAAACTATGACTATGAACAGTCAGTGCTTATCAGGAAATTCCCTAAACATAGATGTTCCTGTAAGCTGAATGTTAGCCCTATCTGTTTTGTAAAAGAAGAAATCTTTTTCTACAGAAACACTTCTCTGTGACATGACAGTCAAAGACTAGCTGTATTATCAGGATTATTACTTTACAGACCTATTCATATTTCAAGTGCTATAGCCTGCATTTAGGGGTGTATTAGTGAATACTGAAATCTGAAAATAAAATACATGAATGTTATGAATGCTTTAAAGTAAAAGTAAATCCAGGGCTGGGCCAAGGTTTTTTTTCATGCCCTAGTCGGAGTAATGAAATCGCGCTCCCACCTGTCCTTGATGACTGACACCCCCCCCCCCCCCACACACACACACACACACACACGCACACCTGCATAATCCCACTCTCAGACTGCTGCACTGCTTAGTAGGCTAGTAGTGCTTCTATGCAGTGATAGCCTGATGATCTGATTCTTATCCTCTGTATGTTGCTCTGTCTGGGAGCTCAGAGGATTAGAATCAGATCATCCCCACCTCTGTATAGAAGTACTAACAAAGTGCACACGTCTTACTCCTCAGTGCTCCTAGTAGGGTGACATCCACAAGCGCTACCCCCTGGCCCTGCATAACCCTCATAGGCATGTGCAAGCCATTTTACTAGGGTGTGCCCCCAAAGAAAAGATTCTTAAAGGTAAAGTTTCTCACTGTCCCCCTACTTCCTGTCCCCATCCCTTCTGCTTTCCTTCCACTGCTGCCCCCTCCCTGCTTCTTTCCTTTCTCCCTTTCCCCTGAGCTACCTGTCCCACAACATCTCCCATTCCCCATACTGTGCTGCCCCCACTGCAACCTTCCCAAATTGTGTGTCACGTCTGGTGGAGATGTGCGTAAAGAAGTGATAATTACTTCCGGAGAAGGAGGTAGCAGGTGGCAAAACCCTGAAGAGGCTACAGCCATTAGGGCACGGAGTCTAAGGTACCACCGGTGTTCACCTAGAGCCCCCACAAGGAGGTTAGGGCTTCGCTGCGGAAGGTACCCAGGTCATGGCCCCTAGGGCTGAGAACCACGACAGAGCTCCCGAACAGAATACCCCAGATGGCTGAAGCAGGCTAAGAAGCTAGGCAGGCAAGGCAGGGGAGGTGGCTGTGGAAGGTATGGTCCCAAAGGAAAACAAAGCTGGGACAGAGGCTGTAATAGCAGGGAACAAAAGACTAGGAACTTGGGACTTTAATATGGCTCTAGAGCTGACCAACAAGGTGATAGTCCAGGCAACACAACCTATAATCAGGCGCTGACCCATCTGACAGGCTCCCTTAAATAGCTAGGGAACCTGTCAGGTGGTAGCGCTGACAGATTTAAAAAGAACGCCACTTTAACACAGATTTAAAAAGCACTGACGTCAGTGCGCATGCCCGACGGCCGCTTCCAGAAAGAGATGCGGCGCCCACACTGAAGCCACGAGACCCGACGCTGGAGCGAGTTGCCACCGTAAGTACCGATCCTTACACTGTGCTTCCCTCACAATCTCCCTCGCCATATTGTGCTTCCCCCACTGCACCCTTTCCACACTGTGCTGCCTCACTGCACCCTTTCCACACTGTGCTGCCTCACTGCACCCTTTCCACACTGTGCTGCCCACACTGCACCCTTTCTACACTGTGCTGCCCACATTGCACCTTACCCACACTGTGCTTCCCCCACAACCCCCCTCCCACACTGTGCTTCCCCCTCAATCCACCTCCCATACTGTGCTGCAGAGGGTAGGAAGGAGGGGGGTGCCATCTTGGTGCTCTCCCCCTTCATTTTCCCTGTCCCTACCTTTCTCCTCCTTGGCTGGGCTCTGTCTGCTGTAGGGATGAACACTACAATGTTCCTCTCCCCTGCAGTAATTCAACTTTCTGCAGATCACAGGAAGTTACATCTTTGGTGGGGGCAGGAAATATGAATCGCTCAGCACTACAGCAGACAGAGTCGGGCCATGGAGGAGGAAGGTAAGGACAGGGAAAAGGAGGGGGTGAGCACCTGCAGCACCCTTACCCTGAGGCCCGGCCTTGAGTAAATCACTTGTGTGCTTTATAGTAAAGGAGAACCAACTATGAACACAAAATTACCCCTTTGTGACTGTACACTTTGAAGGCTATGGGAGAGGTTTGGGATTTACAATTCAGGTCCTTATCCTGTAGAAAAGCTGAGGTGGTCATTTGTACATCAGAAAAAATCTTAGAGGGTTTAATTGTTAGCAGAATACTTTTAGTCATGTTAAAGTATCAACCAGGGAGGCTTCAAGGGTCTCAGTCATGTAAACATCCAAGTGTAAAACTGTGAAAGGGATGAAATAGGAAGCTTAAAAGAAAATTCCAAGCTTGTAAGACTAGGGGTGATTTTAAAGGAGAGGCTGAAATACTTAGCAGTAGTATAATTTCATCAGAATTCTGCTCAACTCACCAACAGGAACAGAAAATTAGGAAGATTGCAGCTTGCAAGAAGAAGAAATGAATGAAGCAGCACTGGAGTGATTGAGCACATTTGTAAGAATGGGTGTCTGGAGGGGGAAGCTACACCCTTGGGAAAACCACCAAATTATGACTTTTTACCCAAGGGACTCATTGGGAGTAGATCTAAAGTAGTACTTTAGAACTACTCCCATAGCATCGCATGATGCCCCTCTTAATTTAACTTCTGCAGATGCTAATGGGGAAGAGCATTTCAGGACCCCCTTAAGAAACATCTCCTAATTAAAAAAGCCTGGAATTATTCTTTAATTGAGCAACCAGAGCAATTATATACAACTTAATTTTGTAATGGATGGTTTGAACTTGATGGAAATGTGCCCTTTTCCAGCTCAAACCTTTGCACTGCAATTTATTCTGTATTAGTACATAATTTTGCAACCAGAGGAAGTATTAGCAGCAGCCACTGCAGCTTAGTAAAGAGAAGAAAACTAAAAGGTTTTTTAAAAAAAAGTGTGGGAGCTTGTTAGTCTGTGAGTTTCTAGTGTGTTTTTTAAGTGTGTGACTTAAAATTCAGTGAGTTTAGAATGGAGGTGTTTGTATTGCTTATTCAATATCATTTACTTGTTAAAGTTCCTGTCTGCACATAAATTTGTAAATTCATTTTATTTAGCTTGCTTGAAACTATCTGTGAGCTCCCCATTTATAATGTGCTCCATGCTTAACAATTGCTGTCCAGCGTACTGCTTGATCAATGTATGCACTTTTTGAGTAGCTGTTTGAGGGTGCTTACTATTGTGCAAAATGTGTGCACATTGCTTATTTGAAAGCCCAGATACTGAATATAAATCTACAACTTAAAAAACTGAGATCCAATGATAGCCTGGAAAGGAGTTCACTGCTCACTGGGGAAGATAGAAATGGGGTTGGAAGCATAGAGGGGCAGGAAAATGAGGCAGCTAACTGGGTAACATATAGATAGCAGTGCAGAGGGAAAAGTGAAAAGTGTAAGGTATGCTAGTCCTGATCTGAGGCAGATGAGGGGGGTGTCAGTTTGGGGTGGGGCATTGCTGCAGCAAGGAACTTCCTTTGAAATCCAGGTGCATGATTGCTAGAGTAGGGAAGGTCCTGCTAATGGGAGGTTCAATTATAAGTAGGTCAGATCGGGCAATCTGTCACAAAGACCGGGATCCTCGAACAATGTATTGTCTTCATGGTGATAGATTCAGTACATGGCGGATTGGATTCACAGATTATTAGAAGGAGCTGGTGAGGACCCAGCAGTCATGGTGCACAAATGACAAAGTTAAAGGTACGTTCAAGGTTCTCAAAAATGACTTCAGGGAATTTGGTTATAAGCTATAAAAAATGACCTCAAATGTGGCATTTTTAGAAATATTACCTGCACCACAAGCTACATCAGAGTGGCAGTGGGATATTAGGGAGGTTCTATCCTAGAGTAACTAAATGCAGAGAAATGTATAAATCCATATCAAGCATTTGATAGCATGCCATATAAAAGACTAGTACATTAAATGAGAATGCTTGGATTGGTGGAAAATGTGTTTAAGTGGGTTAGTAACTAGCTCAGTTATAGGAAACACAGGGTGGTTATTAATGGCAAATATACTGGGTTACTGTTAATAGTGGTGTAACCCAGGGGTCAATTTTGGGCCCTTTTCTCTTCAATATATTTATAAATGACCTTGATGAGGGATTGCATGATAAAAGTTGCATTTTTGCAGATTATACAAAACTCTGTAAAGTAGTTAATACAAAGGATGATAGTATTTCATTACGGATGGATTTAATTTAGATACATTGCATGCTTGGGCAGGAAAGTGAAAAATGAGGTTTAACACTGATAAATGTAAGGCTACGTATAATGGGAAGAGAAAATGCAAGTCAAGATTATTTTCTAAATGGGAAAACACTGGGCAAAACAAACATGGAAAAGGATTTGGGAATTTTAGCTGGCAATAAACTTAACTGTAGCAACCAGTGTCAAGCAGCAGCTGCTAAAGCAAATAAGATCATGGGGTCCATCACTAGCAGCATAAATGCACATGACAAGAACATAACAATTAGAAATCACTTGTTGGACCGCACATGGAATATTGTGTTCTGTTTTGGGCACCAGTGCACAAGAAAGATGTAGTTAAGCTTGAACGGGTTTAAAGGCGGGCTACTAAAGTAATAAAAGGAAAGGGCAAACTCGAGTACCAAGAAAGATGATCAAAATTGGAATTGTTTAGTCTTGAAAAAAAGAAGAGGACCTAATAACCATGCATAAATATATACAGTATAGGGTCAGTACAGAGATCTCTCCCACAATCTATTTACAGTGGGGAAAAAAAGTATTTAGTCAGTCACCAATAGTGCAAGTTCCACCACTTAAAAAGATGAGAGGTGTCTGTAATTGACACCATATGTAGACCTCAACTATGAGAGACAAAATGAGAAAACAAATCCAGAAAATCACATTGTCTGATTTTTTAAGAATTTTTTTTCAAATTATTGTGGAAAATAAGTATTTGGTCACCTACAAACAATCAAGATTTCTGGTTCTCACAGACCTGTAACAAAGAAGTTTGAGTATATGCAGAAGAAAAAAATTGGCGTGCTGAAGAGGAAGCATGAAGTGATTTTTACATTGTAACAAAAGAAATAAAGATCTGTTTTAATTTGAAGCAGGAGGCAGTGCTGGAGTAAAGGAAGTGATCAGTAAATATAATTAGCTAGTACTATTAAGAATCTCCCCTAGGTATAATGAGTCTTAGTTCTCCTTTAAGCTCTTCCTCTTGTTAGGGCCTGTTAACCTAACAACCAAACTGCAGCGATTTTGTGTAAAGAGGAGATACTGGACAAGGCCTAAACAAAAAGATAAGCAGACAAATAATAATTATCTACATCAAGAATCACAATCCCCATTATTTTATGGATAGTGAAGGAGACTTTATTTCTTCCTGAGCACCAATTCAAGCTACAAAAATCTGTCTATATGGAAGTAAATATACCCTGAAATAGCTAACTAGCTAACTTTATATGCTACTCATTCTTTTGTGAAGATGAAGGTCTCCAGCACACCAAACTGGTAAAATCAAAATTTTAATGAAGACATTTAAAATCCATGTCAAACAAATAAAAACGGGGGGTAGGTGGCACCTACGCGTTTCGCACCGCAGCGCTTAGTCACCATGACTAAGAACCGGGCTTCCCTTTCTCTCTCGAGCACCCCTCTTTATGTGCTACAGCTGGATTCTACTTTATTACGTTTGACAGGATTTGAGCTCGCATATCTTTGTTTGTTACTGTTAGGATCCTGGCAGTGAAAGGGGTTAAATTTCAGATTCCCTCTAACCAATCGGATGACCCCACAGGGTTTTTAACTGCTCCACTCCCCCAAGCATTTGCCACAGTGTTTTGGTTGGATTCTATCAAGGTGCTCTGGGTTGTTTGTTTATATCCAGTGTTTGTTTAAACCTTTGTATCCTGGTTTGGTTTATGTTTTGTCTGGATGTCAGTAAGTTTGTTTAAGTGTTTTGGTCTTTCACCTTTCCCCTGCTCAATAAACAAGAAAAAAGTTGTTTGTTTGTTTGTTTGGTGTTCTCGCTAGTTGTATTGGCCTTCCCTTCAGCGTCCTGCTGTGCCATACAAGGTTATCCTGCTGGTGAGTTCTAACTGTTTGTTTTTCCCTTTTCTTATTGTGTTTTATGTTAAAAGGGAAATTTGATATTTCATGTTAAAGGGATATTTGCTTAAGTTAGATTTTAAAGGGAATCTACCAAGTCTAGTTTTCCTGTATTATTGGTATTCCGTTGGGAAGGTTAATTGGGAGGGAATCAGGTGAAGTAACTAATTTAAGTCCTGCACAACTTGCATATGAGTTAGAGAAGTACCCCTGTATTCTCCTGTCCCAACGGAACCCTTTCCCTTCAGATCACTGTATTACTATTGCCAGTATCCAGCCACTAGGGTTCAGACCTCAAAGCTTTTGTAGTGAATCTGACTGTTACTCATTCTTTTGTGACCTCCAGACTACAGTATGGGAACAAGACCTACCATGCTGTACAATTCAGCTTATTGCTGAATTGTACAGCGCTGCATAAATTTGTGGCACTTTATAAATAAAATTATACATACATGCAGCTGTCAGATTGTCACTTGGGAGCTTTGCACATGAAATGCTCCTCATTCCATGTGGCAAACACTCAAACATAAATTATCCTTACTGCTTCCTAAGTAAGCAAGACTCAGTTTCTACTGAAAAAGAAAGGCAACACTTTTAGACTAATATAACGTAGCAGATTATTCCTTTAAACACACAGATGATGGATAGCTCATGCTATGCATTTGACTAATATAACACATTTGCTGTTGGCGATAAAAACATGTGCTATGTGCTCTAACAGGAAAGTAATCTGTTAATAAAAACATAGCTTCATCTAAATTGCTATTTTTATGAAATCATTCATTAGCAAAAATGCATGCTGAAATTCCTACGAATCTGTTCCAAAAGTTCTGCCACTTGTCAACGCACATCAAAGATGTTTTTTTCTCAGGAAAAAAAAACCCATACTGACAATGTTTTCTCTAATTATTTCTATTCTAAGAATATGCTTACATATTGTCAAGAAACAGCAAACTGAGCTATATTATTTTGTAGCAATGCAATATGAAATACATTATTTTATTACTAGGCACTTTCCCACATTATTCCGCTTCCTAGCCTTATTGTTGTATTTACGTTATAATCTGTAAATAGTTTGAGACATAATTTAAAAAGAATAAATCTAGTAAAAAAGGAGAAATGATTTTTTATTGTTGATATTCCCCTGAGCGATAGGTATGTAACCTATGTGAGACTATTGTCTTTGGAAAATCATGGGATTTACATCAGAAGTATTACATATCTCTGCTTCTTATGAAAGGATAGAGGGATGTGCCCCTTATGGAAAAAATCAAGGAAAAACTGATAGTTCCCAGTTTAAAGGATGAATTAAAAAAGGAGACATATAAAAAATACCTTCTAGAAGTTGAAATGTTGCAGTCACAGCTTGAACCTGCCGTCATTTCACTGCACAGAGGCAGACTTCACAGCACTTAGGCTAATACAGGAGCCAACGCGAAGCTCCACCCATTTTTGGAATAGAGTATACATGTCATCACACTCATTTTGCCTCTTATTTTTTTGCCGGTGAGAGGAGCATTCTCATTGGGGGTGCAATGAGCGTGATGACGTGTACACTGGATTGGACTAGGTTGACGGAGCTTCACGTTGGTTCCTGTACCCTCCTAAGCGCTGTGAAGTCTGCCTCCGTGCAGTGAAGGACAGTACAGTTCAAGCTGTAACTAGAAGGTATTCTTTTATAGGTCTCCTTTTTTTATTCAGCGTTTAGTTCTCCTTTAAGGGCTTGTTCTAATATATTGTTCTTGCCTTTCTAAGGAAGCACTGCCATATTTTTTGGGCCACAAGAACCAAAAGGTGCCCCATAAAGGTTGTTTGTGAAGTAAATGAGAAAGCAAATATGCTGTGCAAATGCAGTTTTTCTTAAGTGCATTTTATGGTTCAAAATATGGTAATACACTGTAACCCTCTCTCATTTGTTTGTAGCATATTTAGATGCATGAGCAGAAAATTGAAATCTGTCTTTCAGGTTATCACAGATGAACTCAGGTGGAAAAGTTTTGCCATGTTTAATTTGCCAGTGTTTTTTATATGGAAAAAAACAGATATAAACATTCTGTATATGCTGATAATTTTGCCATAAGCAGGAGAGTCAGAGCCAACTACACTGCACTATGAAAGTGAAACTGATGATTAAGCTCTAATTCTCCTCCAAAAATGTGGCATATTGCTAATGGTTTGTCCCAACTTTGTGACCATAGCCACCGCATTGACAAAGCACACCATGGATTCCAGAGGTGTCATAGCAAAACAGCTGAGTCCTAGAGAAAGCTGTAGCCCAAGTATGCATATTACAGAATCAGTGTCAGTCCGTTAAGTGGTTCCTGGAAACTTTTAATTATTGCCTCTTGAGGCCAAGAATTATGATTGTAACCCATCGTGCACTCCTTTAGTAAAATAAGGAAAAAAATGCTTGCATTACCATGTGTTTTATGGGTCTTTCAAAATTACAGTTTTTCACATGCCCCACAGATCAGCATCACAGCAGGATAAAGTGGATGACCATGGTGCACTGTCCAAGAACTACAAGTTCTTCCTCTGATAAAGCTAAATAATGGGAGGGTGCATAAGGCTTAGGAGGGTCAGATGCTAGATCAAATCATAGAAGGGGTTTACATTTTCTCCTACAAGATCAGTAACACCATATGTTGAGTTGTTTGCCCCTGCTAAATCTTTTTAGGTACTGTATAATGCATTGTCAGACCAGTGGGGAGTCCCCCACAAGTTAAACACATGAAAGGGGTGCTCTCCTTGTCTAGATAGATAGATGCACAGCACTCCAAAATTGCCTTTATTAAGAATTGGTAAACAGGAATATGGCACTATAAATATAAAAATGAAATAATTCATAATTTTAACAAGTGCAGACTGAAGGGCAAAATCACAAAGCATGTCTAAACCTGCAATAATCAATCAATGCCAACAGCATTAACCAGTCAAAGGTAATTTCTGACTGGATGCTAAGGGTTAAAACACCAGTTGAAATGTGCACATATGTTTGTGAATTTAGGTATACAGTGAATGCATATGTATGTAAGTATATATTTATTTATTTATTATGAGAAATAGTCATTGCATGGTGCTATTGTCCATTTAAATTTTAATTAATTAAAGAGCACCAAACATGCATCTGGCTCTCTAACATGATCTCTGGTTGATTTGTTAACGTACAGTTAAAACAACTGCCATCTTGCACAAATTTATTGCTCAGCCGCAGACTAAACAGTCCAATGTTACTGACCAGTTATATTAATGAAGAACACATTCTACCAAATCTCCAAACTGGCAAATACATATGCAGTGTATGTATCCAGTTTAGTTCCTGAATTGTTGACAGCCCTGGTTCTAAGTCTGACACATTTTGAATACATCAAGTTTGTTTTTCAAACACTGTAATGTATGTATGTATAAAGTTATTTATAAAGCACCATAAACATACGCAGCACTGTACAGTTCAGAATAAAAATAAAATACAGGCATGGGAAAAGTGCATTAAACAATACAGCATAAGATCACAAGGCTACATCACTTTAAATGCTATGTTGAGGTTGACACAAGAGGTTGGAGGTTCCTGCCCTGTAGAGCTTACAGTCTAAATGGGAGGAAGACTTACATACACAGATAGATGGGTAATAAGAGCTGTGACAATGTGCTGAAACACAAGTCCATAAATACAAATATTAAGCATACAGTAAATAGCTAAGTATTAAATAAAATGTATACATAAAAATCAGTGATAAATATCAGTTCTATTGCTCAAAAAAGTTATATTTCAGTTTGATTTTAAAAGTGTGGAGGGAATGTTCCTGGCAAAGATGAATGGATATAGAATTCCAGATGTGGGGAGCAGAGAGAGAAAATGGTTTAAGACGAAAAAGGGCAGTATTGGTGTGTGGCATGCAAAGCTGGTTGCTTTGGGAGGAGCGCAGTTGATGTGACGAGGAATGTACAGGCATACGAGAGAGGAAATGTGGGAGGAGGGCAATAGAGTGAAATGCCTTTAATGTCAAAAGGAGAACATTGTAAATGATTCATTTGCTTACAGGGAGCCAAGAAGCAGAGAGAGATTGGGAGAGAGGTAGTCCCCTCCAGGGAGAGAGGGAGACAATTCTGGCAGCAGAATTTAGAAAAGACTGGAGTGGGGAGAGGCAGGAAGCCGGAAGGCCAGATAGAAAAACATTGCAGTAGTCCAGGCAGGATAGGACGAGAGCATGCATGAGGGTGGTAGCAGCGGAGCGAAAGAGAAAGGGGTAGATCTTGGCAATGTTGCAAAGGAAAAATTGACAGATTTTAGCAGTGGAAAAGATGTGTTTTGAGAAGGAAAGATCAGACTCAAAAGTCACCTCAAGACAACGTACAGAGGTTACAGGATGGATGAACGCAACATCCACTAGAATGGAAAAAGTAGGAGCAGACCAGGCTTTGGTGGAAAGATAATCAATTCCATTTTAGTGAAATTTAATTTGAGCTGGCACTTGGCCATCCATGAGGAGATTGCCAGAAGACAATAAGAAATTTGAGTCTGAGTTTCAGGTGTTAGCACAGGAGTGGATAGGTAAAGTTGGGTATCATCTGCATACAAGTGATACTTGTAGTATAGAAGCCAGAGGCAATAGAGAGACAGAACGGTAGTTAGCAAGGCACGACAAGTCCAGTTTAGCTTTTTTAAGGCTGGGTTTAATACAGGCCTGTTTAAACGAAGAAGGAAAAGTTCCAGAGGACAGGGAAGAGTTGAACAGGCGCATTAGGGCAGGCACAAGGACAGAATCACAGTACTTAATTAAAGAAGGCATCATGGGGTCAAGCAAGCATGTAGTGAGAATGGAGGAAGAGAGAAGTTGAGAAACTTCAGACTGGGTAGCAGGAGAAAAGAAATTCAGAAAATCATAAGAGGACATAGGTAGAGTAATGTCATTAGGTGGAACAGTAATCTGGTTGCAAATATTATCAATTTTACTTCTAAAAAAGTCAGCAAAGTCTTGTTGGGAGTACTGGGGGGGGGGGGGG